>JAFLJL010003290.1:0-20000 GCA_018398815.1 Conus ventricosus | reverse complement strand
TGGTATCTTATAATATTTCAACGGTATGTATTGTGCTCTTAAGTCGCTTAAAATAGGACAGCATAGAACAAAATGTACCTCATCTTCGTTCTCTCTTTGACAAAGGGGACATAGTAAGTCACCTTCACTGTGTTGTCTATGACGATTACGATGTACTTCGATTTCAGAAATGCCAAGCCTAAATCTTATCAATACATGCCTCAAATATCTGTCCAAATTGAGTAACAAATATGTTTTAGTATCCGGAATAGTGCAGAAAGTTCTGTAAACGTTAAACCTGTCACTGTTATTGATATGGTTATTCCAATCCTGCCATCTGCACAAAATTAACCTTTCCCTAAACGTTTCCAGAAAACTCGCTTATCCCTTCTACTCCTTGATTGAGCCATACATATCCGAATCCAAACATATATAATTTACAGCGAACATTTGAAGCCCAGTTTTTCTTGTCACGCAAATCCAAATCGAAAAGCATTCTATAGGCCTTAAACGGTAGTCTACATTCGTCCATCCTCGTCAACTTTTAGCCAATACCTAAGAGAACATAAAAATGCCGGCACTAGCTCAACCGCCCTCAACCAGTTTCGGGCGGTTGACCCTAGTGCCGGCATTTTTATGTTCTCTGACAAGTAAGCCTTCAATAACAAAAAAAATAACGATTATCTACAAACAAACATACTGTGTTAGGGTTATCTGTTTTTAATACTAATTTACAAAACTTTTGAGATTTTAATTTTGCTTAATCCTATGTTTTTCCTGATCATTTTCAATAACATCATTTTCGCGCATACATTCATCAAATGCGTCTCTGTCTTTCATGTGAATAAAACTACAGTCTTTAACTGTTCTCTAAAGTCTTTTAAAACGGAATTTTTTTTTCTGACATAAAATCCACACACTTTTTTTTTCCCCTTGCAACGAAGGTTCTCTTTTCTTTTTGAACATTTACATAAACAATGTAATACATCATTCAATGAATTCACATGCATCAAAAAGTAAAGACTATTTATCATTCTTTAGTAATTCCATACACAACATTGTCCAAATCTATTTGATATAGCAGTCATTCATTACAGGAATAATTTAAAGGAGTTCCCCATGAAACTGCGGGGTATTTGATCCCAAAGTAGAAATAGAGCAACAACAAACAAACAAAAAATTTAAAAATAAATAAATAAAAATAATAACATCAACTCTTGACATAAAACAATAAGTTGTCCATGGCTAGAGAGGATTTGACAGGAAAGGGGAGGAGTGGTTGGAAATAGGTGGGGGAGGAGGGGGGGGGGGGGGGGGAAGAGGTAAAGAATGAGGAATAAAGAAAAAAGGAAAGGTCACATACCGCTTTTACAAATCCAAACTATTTGATCCACGCTCAACTGCAGGAGCTTTAGAATTGCTTTTTGTATAATATGTGTACAGTTTTGTTAGCCACTGTGACATAAAAACACTCTAATAAGAATGAAAACATTATTTGTATTTACGTTAATTTTTTATTGCGACGAACTGTAGTGTCTAATCTGCGCACAGTGTGCTATATGGTAACCAGTTTTTAATAAAATCATGATAGCGCATTTCCATTATATGTGCATGCTTTTTATTTGATATCTATGTTTAAGTTCGACTGTAAATTCAGACAGTCTTGGTATTGCGTTAATAATTCTACTTTATAGACGAAAAACTTTGCCCATATTTAAAATAAGATCAAAAAATTTGGTCTGTTTTTGTTTTTTCGTCGGTTCCGAACAAGTCAGCTCGACATTCAGTGACAATCTGAACAACGTTCACATTTCTGTTTCAAATATCTTTCCCAATTCCTTCCAGAAATTCTTGTATTATTGGCCCAAAACCACAAATAATGATGATTGTGGTCTCTTTCATTTTTACAAAATCTGCATTTATCGCTGTCTGAGACACCCTTTCTTTAAGAAGTATGTTTGATACCAAAACCCTGTGGCAGGTTTCAGTTGAAACCATCTAAATTTTATTTCTTTGTTTTTTGGGGACATGTTTTAATTACAGTTTCCCAGTCTACCGCTGTTTGTATCTTTATTTCCCTTTTTGCAAAAGACTCTATATTGAGTACATCTATTTTTATCCAGGAGCAAATTGTAGTAAATTTTTGATCCTTTGACAACACTTGTTATAATTTTCAAAATTTTTGCTTTTATCATTTTGACACTGTTTTCAAATGTTTTTGGTTTTCTTTTTCTAGCATTTTTCTGTTATAGCCTGGACACAGCCTAAAAAATGGAGGAATTCACCTGCACACCTAACTTTGTTGAAAATTTTTTGTAATTTTAAAAAAAGTGCCATTTTCATCCATCATATCTCCCACATGAATTATATCTTTGTCAAACCATAATTTAAAAAATAAAAATGCGTTTTATCAATTTTGAATTTATCGTTATAAAAGAATAGGTTCTGCTGCAATCTCCTCAGTATTCTCAAAATCTGTTTGTATGTTCAAGTGTCATAAGATTTAAAACACATCCTTCCAAAACGGGTTTACACCTACTCTGTAAATACTTCTTTGCCCCAAAATGATTTAGATTGTTTACTTCTGGACAGAGCGTTACTAAAACTGTCTTCCACTTTGAGCTCTTAGTAAATTAATTTTCTAATCCATGACAGTTTTAAGCTTGCTAAAGGGTGAATGTCTGGCAAACTATACCCCATTTTCAATATTATGAACTGCTTTATTTCGTTTAATTTTTTTCAGGTTTTTTGTCCCATACAAATTCAAAACATCTTTTGCAAATGTTTTATGTCACTCTCAGGGGGGTTTGGGAGAAAACATCCACAGGTATACAAGTTTAGAAAAAATAAGAGATTTTAAACAGCAACCTTACCGAGTGGAGTACCATACGTTTTGACCAAATTTTAAACAAGTTTTGTACTTCTGTAAACTTATCTGACATATTTATTTCTGTTAGTTTTGATAAATTATTTGTAAACCAAATTCCTAGAATTTTGAATTTTATGGGGTTCCATATATATGCTTTTCAGCCAAATGCACAGTTTGTGAACCTTTTTTTTCCTAGCCTTTACGTTGCAGGTTTTTTTCAAAATTTAATTTAAGACCTGAAATGCCTTCAAATTCTTCTATTGAGTTGAACAGTTTTTCCTTATGACTTTTTATCCCTTCTAATGTAAAGGGACGTGTCGTCTGCAAACTGGCTTATTTTAAATTCTGTGTCAGATTATTTTCACTCCCTTAATTTCATCATCTTCTTTTTATTTTGTCGCTAGTACTTCAACACATAACACAAAGAGATATGGGGATATAGGGTCACCTTGGCGACATCCTCTCCTAATGGGAAAACTCTGAGATACCTTTCCGTTACGATACATGAGCTTTAATATTTTGTAAAAATTTGCATATCCATTTAGTCATATCCTTTCCAAAGCCCCAGTAACTGATAACTTTTTCCAGATAGTCCCAATTTATGGAGTCGAAAGCCCTTTCAAAGTCGACTGAGACCCGTAACCCAGGTAGATTTTTGCTTTCTAAGTAATGCATCAAAGTCATACAATAGTCTTAAATTATCCCCAATATACCTCCCCGGTATGAACCCTGTCTGATCTTCGTGAATTAGTTTTTGGTAGTACTGTTTTTATTCTATTAGCAATGCAGGTTGATCCCTTTTTAAAGTAACATTAACAAAGAAATTGGTCTCCAGTTTTGTATATATTCCCTTTGGGGTTTTTCTCCCCTTTGGGGAAACATATTATTATACCTTCTCTTTGAGTCATGACATTTCTCCTTTAGAAAGCCTTATTTAGAGAAAAGGATGACAAAATCCCCAGATGTTTCCAAAAGAATTTAAAGAAATTAACTGTAAATCCATCCGTGCCTGGGCTTTTGTCATTTTGGTATTTTTCAATGCTTTTTTTGCTTTTTTCGTTTGTTATGAGGGCCTTCCAAGTTATCAGATTCGTTTTTGCTTAATTTTGGTAATGTTTTTGTAAACTTGCTACATCTGTATCCCGCAATTTCTGTTCTTTATATAGTTCTTGAAAAAGGATTTGGTCTTGTCTAACAAGTCGGTTGTTTCCGTCAATTTCACGGCCGTCTGCTGTTGTTAGTTTTAACATCTGTTTGCTAATGAATGTCTCTTTTCAAGATTACAAAAATATTTATTTATTTTCTCCCCCTTTTAGTGCCCACCTAACCTTTGATCTTAAAATTATCCCTTCCTTTTTGTTTTTCTGATCTTTTACAGCTGAGCCTTCTTCTCCTTTAGAGTTTTCTTTTGCTTGGTTTGGATGCGAATTGCTCTGAAGGGTTTGTATTTCTTTGTTCTAAAGTTTGTTCCGTCTTTTTTAAGATCTTTGTTTTTGTATATGCTGTACGAAATTGTTTTAGCCTGATTTCCATTAGTAAGGTGTCCAAGAATAGCTGGTCTGATACTACAAATTGAATCTGATCGTTTTGGTTTTGTTTTAATTTTGTTCATATTGGAAGAGTGCATAAAGACACTTAACTTCTTCTATTAGGTTATTTATTGATTGAATATATGTGTAATCTTTTAACAGTGACGAGTGAATTTCCAAAGATTTTTGTTTTTTTCTTCAACTTTAAAGGTAACTTCCATTGTAATGAGCGAATGGTCACTGCGGTAACCAAAATGAATGTCAGCATTACTCATGAAGTTAATTAAGTTTCCGAATCAAAAAATAGTCAAGGCGGCTTTGCTGACGTGAATTTGGCCTTCGCCATGTATATCTGAGAAACCTCTGGGTTAAATTTTTCCCCCAAAACATCTATTAATTCTAACTCAGATATAATTTCAATCACTTTTTCCCTAGCTTTAACATTGTTAATATTTTTATAAATTTTCATAATCTAAGGTTGGATTTAGAACTAGGTTCCCGTCTCCGCAATAACAATATTTGGGCTACTCGCTTCCTCAATTTGATTTTTTATGTTCTGAAAAACGCTGGGTCATCCCTGTTTGGCCCATAAAAATTAATAATGTTATTTGTTTCCAAAGTATTTTATAACTAAAAAATTTTAATTTCCTTTCGTGTCCTTAAACTGTTTTTTCTATTTTGAAATCAAAGTTATTGTTAAATAAATTCCCACCCTCTTGACCTACTATTATTTGAAGAAAATACACATTCAAATCCCCATTCAGCTGTATCTGGGTTCTAAGTTTTTTGTAAAATGTGTATCTTGTATGAATATATGGAATATTGTTTTTGGGCGTAAATGTTGCAAAACATCTCTCCTTTTTCCAAAGTTTCAAGACCTGGCGTTAAGAGAAGATATTTGATGCTACCCATTAGTATTTTGCTTTTTCTCTTTTGTCTTATGCTCCTTTCCATTTCTTCGTGTTTTTTAAGGTGCTATGAATAGTTCAGCGAATGTGACTTAATGTACAAAAGGACAAATGAAAAGAAAATGAAAAAACATTTTTTTTTGGTGAGTGATCCCTCGGACACAGGCATTCCAAGATAAAAGAAGAAGAAGAAGGAAACTAAACCCGATTCGCATTAATAAGTGACATATCAGCGGTCAAAGACTACAGACACCATTGCAATAATGAAAAGTAACATTCCAACCTTATTTATCAATTCTTCCATGGATATCAAAAACACAAAAATGTAATAAAAAACTGTACGCTTTTGTCAAAGCAGACATTTTTTTATATTCGCTTTTCATACTGGGAACAATAATAAAAAGTAATAATAAAAAAGTTAGGCGTACGTCAAAAAATTTTTGTGTACACATATGATTTAACAAGCACAACAACTTCCCAGATCAGCACACATAACCGGCTTTTTTCCCCAAAACAGCATCTTGCCAGTATGTTTTGTTTTTACGTGTTGGGGTGTGTGTGTGTGTGTGTTGTGTGTGTGTGTGTGTGTGTTGGGGTGTGTGTGTGTGTGTGTGTGTGTGCGTGTGCGTGTGTGCGCGCGTGTGTGTGTGTGTGTGTGCGCGCGCGTGTGTGTGTGTGTGTGTGTGTGTGTGAAAAAGGGGGGGGCAAAATCCACACAATTATCCCAGCATGTCTTCCACTGAAAGCCAGTTTTGACAAAGGTTTCTCTTTTTAACTATGTCTCTTTCTGCCGAACAGTCATCTATAATAAAAAAGTGTCTGCGTTCCCCCAAACAATTTATAAAAGTGTTCTAAACACTCACTCAGCTTATTGCTGGGATCAATCAAATATATGTCATCATCCGCCCATATAAACCTTCTATCATTATATGCTTTGTTCCATTTAAGTGTTGGGCAGAACAATTACTATATGATCAAAATTATAACGATAAACTGTTTGTAATAGGTCGAGGACAAATATTGTTTTTCCACAACCAGTTTGTCCACAAATTAATGAACAATGAGGGGTTTTTATCATAAAGTTTAACTGTTCCATAGTTTTATAACATAATTTAATCTAATCCAGTTATTATGTTTATCATACTCTCCGTCAAAACTTGTTCAGTATAATAAAACCCTATGAGGCCTAAATGTGTAAGATTAATCCCAATTCAGTTCTGTAAGATTGTTTCTATTAAGCCAATATTGATTTTGTTGCTTGTTGTTATGACCTTAATATCCTCACCATTGTGAAGAACGACGATGGTAACTTTAAGTTTTTCAACATCTAAGTTTTGCCAGCTAATATTAATTCCTTTCATAAGTATGTCACTGACGCCCAAAGCTCCATTCCTCTCCACATTCTTTTAAGACAGAAATTTCAAATATCATTTGTGAACGTGTCTCCTAATTTCCTGCGTGGAAAGAACTGTAATTTTGTAGAAGCTTCCTTTAAAACCGTTTCTCTTCTGTGGAGGATGTATGTTTATTCCCATACGGCGTTATTTCAATCTCTTTCCGACTATTGTCCTCCGGCATAAGACTTACATGTAAAGGGCCAGAGTTGAATGCTTTTCTGAAACTTTTTTGACGGCTAAAAAATGTAAATGGGCTTATGAATTCAAATTTTATGTCCCATTCTAAATATGGTTCTAAGTGCCATTTGCTGTCAGGTTTTCGAACTATTTTATATTCATACTGGCCAACATTATTTGCTTCTAGATTGCGTAGTTGTTCTAGTTTAGGAAACCTTTTGTTGTCGCCAACCTCTTTGCGTTTATAATCACCATCTTTAGTGTACTCAAAACCATACAAAGCGCCTATCTCACCGTTCTGTTCAAAGTCCGCAACGTCTGCAAGGTCTTTTAATTCTAAGGTTATACACCTTACAGGCGCTAATGTAACTCCTGATTCTTCTGGCCCCCGCGACATTATTTTTAGTACAGTTTATTATTTTATTTCCAAAACAATGTGTAGGTTATCACATTTTACGACTTTCCCTGTTTTGTCTGTGATTTTTATATTAAATGATCCGACCTTTCCGCAAGCTAATCTTTTAAACTGTAAATTAGGGAATTGTATAATTTCATAATCGCAATATGCAGCTTTCCCTGATGGAAGAGCTCTTAAAACAGTTGAGGGCCTTCCATCATATAAGTTTTCATCAGTGCTCAGCTCATCCAAATGAACATAGAGTAATGAATGTAATGCAAGATCGAGCGGACTTTCCCCCTCATAAGTAGTTTTGTCTGGTGTAACTCTAAATCTATGATTGCCAGCTGCAAAGCCTAACATTTTAGCTAGCTTTTTATCAAAATAGTAACCTACTTCTTCTTCAGGCTTGAATGTTAACATTGTTTTTAGATTTGCATTGTTAAGTTTGAGAGTAATGTCTAAGTTACTCATTGCTTCTTTTAGTGAGCAAAACCCGTAATAACCATCAGGTATTGTTAACTGGCTAACTTCGTCTCCTGATTTGTCAACTTTTAGAATCTTATTATTGTTCTTGGATTCAGTTATATTAAACCATGCGACTTTGTAGAATATTTCATGGAGTGCAACCCTTCGGGTTCCGCATTCATTATCAATAGCATACTCTAAAAACGAAGGACTGTCTTGAGTTGTTATTGTTACAAACATTTTTTAAAACAAATTAAAAATGAGTGCATTCAAATATACTAATGCAAAATATTCTGTTGGGCCGCACTACAATCTTAAAAATATAACAACTGACGCCCTTGTCATTTCTGTGACCCAGACTGACACCTTTCAAGTAAAGGTGAGTACGCCATTAAACAGATATCTTAACCCCCCTATTAAAAAAGACTACATCGCGAAAGTGTGGTTCAGTCATCCGATGCAGTTTTATCAGAACCAGTTAAACTTTGCTGTGTTTTGTGCATCAACTGGGTGTGGAGTATCGTATGCTAATCATTTAAATCATCCTGATCCTTTGGTGAGGTCAGTGTATAGATTTCATTTTTATTACACCTTCAGACGTATTTTGACTGAACTGCAAGCACCATTACCAAATGACAAACCGTTTAATCCATTCAGCAACAGAATAGACATGAAGGCTTTTGAAAGGATCTGTAACGAATTCAATATTAATGTTAAGACAGACTTTAGACAAAAGTTGGACCGCAATCATGGCTTAGGCACCCCTTATTTTTGGGCGTGCGCAGAAAGTATAACTATGACTGGAATCCTCTTATACATCTTTCTCTTCAGGCACAGCTGTTCATCTTGGGTCCATAGAGCAAGAGCATAAAACAGCGTGGAACATTTATTTTAGACACTTCTAAGGGCCTAACTAGAGCGGGAATAGAACGAATAAACGACTCTATTCGTACTTACGTTTGGTGTTTGCTATGTCACAGCACAGCAAGATCGGCATAACTGATCTTCTACTGGCTTGTGCAAAAACAGTACTTAAGCGCTTAAATTTTAGGACAGAAATAGAACAAAATGTACCCATCTTCGTTCTCTTTTTGACAAAGGGGACATGAAAAGTCCCTTCACTGTGTTGTCTATGACGATACGTTTGTACTTCGTTCGAAATGCCAACCCAAAATCTTTATAATACAGCCCCCAAATTTCTGCCAAAATTTGAGAAACAAAATGTTTTGTATCCGGAATAGTGCGAATTTCTTAAACGTTAAACCCCTGTCACTGTTATTGATATGGTTATTCCAACCTGCCTTGCCAAAATTAACCTTTTCCCCTAAACTTTTCCCCAAAAAAATCGTTATCCCTTTATCCTTGATTGAGCTACTTTCCCAAACCCAAAACATATAAAATTTCAGCAAATTTGAACCCCGTTTTTCTTGTCACGCAATCCAAATCGAAAAGCATTTTAGGCTTAAGGTAGTCTACATTCGCCTTCCTCGTCAATTTTGCCAATCCCTTTAGAGAACTAAAATGCCGGCACTAGCTAAAACCGCCCCAACCGTTTCGGGGGGTTGACCCTAGTGCCGGCTTTTTTGTTCTTGACAAGTAACCCTTCAATAACAAAAAAAAAACGATTTTTAAAACAAACATACTTTTTTGGGTTATCTTTTTTTAAATACTAATTTAAAAAACTTTAGTTTTTTTTTTTGCTTAATCCTATTTTTTTTCCTGATCATTTTCAAAAATTCATTTTCGCGCATAATTATCAAATGCGTCTCTGTTTTCATGTGAAAAAAAAACTACAGTTTTTTAACGTTCTCAAAGTCTTTTAAAACGGGTTTTTTTTTTCTGACTTTAAAATCCACAACTTTTTTTTTCCCTTGAAACGAAGGTTCTTTTTTTTTTAAAAACTTTTTTACTAAACAAGTAATAACTTTTTCAATAAATTACATGATAAAAAAGTAAAGACTAACTATCATTCTTTGTTTCCCCATAAAAAACTTTCCCAAATCTTTTTTATTAGCAGTATTCATTACAGGAATAATAAAGGAGATTCCAGAAATGCGGGGTATTTGTGCGAGTAGAAAATAGAGCAAAAACAAACAAAAAAAAAATTTTAAAAAATAAATAAAAAAAAATAATAAATAACTCTTGACATTAAAAAAATAAGTTGTCCGGCTGAGAGGATTTGACGGAAAGGGGAGGAGGGGTTGGGAAAATGGGGGGGGGGGAAAGAGGGGGGGGGGGGGGGGGGGAAGGGTAAAGAATGAGTAAAAAAAAAAGGAAAGGTCCATACCGCTTTTAAAATCCAAACTATTTGACCCGCCAACGCAGGAGCTTGATCCCCTTTTTGATAAAATGTGTACAGTTTTGTTAGCCACTGTGACAAAAAAACACTCTAATAAGATGAAAACATTAGTGTTTTTATTTAAATTTTTTTTTGGACGAACTGTAGTGTCAAATCGCGCAAGTTGCTATAGGGGAACCAGTTTTTAATTAAAAATCTTTGATAGCGCTTTTCCCCTTTTTGGGTGCTGCTTTTTATTTGTTTTTTGTTTAGTTAGCTGTAAAATTCGACAGTTTGGTTTGCGTTAAAAATTCTATTTTAGACAAAAAAAAACTTTCCCCATAGTAAAAAAGATCAAAAAATTTGGTTGTTTTTGTTTTTTCGTGGGTTTTGGAAACAAGTCAGCTCGACATTAGTGACAATTGAAAAAACGTTCACATTTTGTTTAAAAATATTTTTCCAATTCTTCCAAAAATTTCTTGTATTTTGGAAAAAACCACAAAAAAATGAAAATTTTTGTCTCTTATTTTTACAAAATCTGCATTTATCGCTGTCTGAGACCCCCTTCTTTTAGAAGTATGTTTGATACCAAACCCCCTGGGCAGGTTTATTTAAAAACCTTAAAATTGTTTTTCTTTGATTTTTCGGAATTTTTTAAATTACGTTTCCGTCACCGCTTTTTGATTTTTATTTCCCATTTGCAAAAAAGACTTATTTTGAGTACATCTTTTTACCCGGAGAAAATTTGTGTAAATTTTTGATCCTTTGACAACTTTGTTATATTTTAAAAACTTTGCTTTTATCATTTTTGACACTTTTTTTAAAATGTTATGTTTTTTTTTTCTAGATTTTTCGTTATAGCCGGACACAGCCTAAATAAGGAGGTAATTCCTGCACACCAACTTTTTTGAAAATTTTTTGTATTTTAAAAAAGTGCCATTTTCATCATATATCTCCCACTGAATTATTCTTTGTCAAAACCATAACTTAAAAAAAAAGCGTTTTATAAATTTTGAATTTATCGTTAAAAAAGATGGGTTTTTGCTGCAATCTCTCGTTTCTCAAAATCTTTTTGTATGTTAAAAAGTGTAAAAGTTTTAAAAAATCCTTCCAAAACTGGTTAAACTACTCTGTAAATACTTCTTTGACCAAAGATTTAATTGTTTTTCGGGACAGGCTTTACTAAAATTTTCTTCCATTTTGAGCTCTTGTAAAAATTTTTTAAATCCATGACAGTTTTAAAGCTTGTTAAAGGCGTAAATGTCGGGAAAAATTTACCCCATTTTCAATATTAGAATGCGTATTTCGTTTAATTTTTCGGGTTTTTTGTCCCATACAAATTCAAAACACTCTTTTGCAAATGTTTTATGTCACTCTCAGGGGGGTTTGGGGGTAACACCCCACAGGTAAAAATTTTGAAAAAATAAGTTTAAAAACGAAAACCTTACCGGTGGAGTACCATACGTTTTGACCAAATTTTAAACAAGTTTGTACTTCTGAAAAATTATTAAATATTTATTTCTGTTAGTTTTGATAAATTTTTGTAAACCAAATTCCTAAAATTTTTGAATTTTAGGGGGTTCCCATATATATGCTTTTCAGCCAAATGCACATTTTTGTGAACCCTTTTTTTTTCCAGCCATCGTTGCGGGGTTTTTTTCAAAATTTAATTTTAAAGCCCTAAAATCCCTTTCAAATTTTCTATTGAGTTGAACAGTTTTCATAAGACTTTTATCCCCTTCTAATTAAACGACGTGTCGTCTGCAAAATGGCTTTTTTTAAATTCTTTTTTGATATTTTCCCCCCTTAAATTTATATCTTCTTTATTTTGTCGCTAGTACTTCAACACATAAACAAAGAGTATGGGGTATAGGGTCCCCTTGGCGACATCCTCTCCTAATGGGAAAACCTGAGTACTTTCCCGTTAACGATTCTGGTTTTAAATTTTTTTTGTAAAAAGTGCTATCCTTTAGTATACCCTTTCAAAGCCGAAACTATAATTTTTCCAGATAGTCCCAATTTATGGATTTCGAAAGCTTTCAAAGTCGACTAGACCAGAAACCCCCGGTAGATTTTTGCTTTTCAAAAGTAATGCATCATGTCAACAATAGTCTTAAATTACCCCCAATATCCCCCCTGGTATGAACCCTGCTGATCTTGGGAAATTAGTTTAGGTGTTGTTTTTTTTATTAGCAAGCAGGTTGATCTTATTAAAGTAACATTAAAAATAAAATTTTGGTCTCCGTTTTTATATATTCTTGGGTTTGTCTCCCTTGGGTAAACATATTATTATACCTTCTCTTTGGTCACTGACATTTCTCCTTTAAAAAAACCCTTATTTAGGAACGGAGACAAAATCCCCGATTTTTCCAAAAAAATTTTAAAAAAAAATTAAGTAACCCATCCGTCCCGGGGCTTTTGTCATTTTGGATATTTTTCAAGTTTTCTTTTGTTTTTCGTTTGTTTGGGGCCCTTTCCCAAAGTTTCAGATTGTTTTTTAATTTTGGTAATGTTTTTGAAACTCCCTACATCTGACCCCCGAAATTTCTGTTCTTTATATAGTTTTTAAAAAAAAGGATTTGGTTTTTGTCTAAAAAGTGGGTTTGTTTCCGTCAATACAGGGCCCCGTCTGCTGTTGTTATTTTTTAACATCTGTTTGCTAATGAAATGTCTTTTTTAAAGATTAAAAATATTTATTTTTTTCTCCCCTTGTAGTCCCCACCTAACCTTTGATTTTAAAAATTTTTCCTTCCATTTTTGTTTTTCTATCTCAAACAGGGGCCCTTTTTTTTCCCCTTTTAGAGTTTTTTTCAGCTTTGGTTTGGATGCGAATTGCTTAAAGGGTTTTGTATTTCTTGTTCTAAAGTTTTTCCGTCTTTTTAAGATCTTTTTTTTTGTTTTTATGCTGTACGAAATTGTTTTGCCCTGATTTCCTTAGTAAGGTGTCCAAGAATGCTGGTTGATCTAAAAATTTTGATCTGACGTTAGGTATTTTTTTTAAAATTTTGTCTAATATGGAAAGGTGCATTTTGCATTTAAAATTCTTTATTAGGTTATTTATTGATTGAATTTATGTGTAATCTTTTCGTGACGGTGAATTTCCAAAGTTTTTTGTTTTTTTTTAACTTTAAAGGAACTTCCATTGTATGAGCAAAGGTCACTGCGGTAACAAAATGAAGTCAGCTTTACCCCCTGAAGTAATTAAGTTTCCGAATCAAAAAATAGTCAAGGGGCTTTGTGAGTAAATTTGGCCTTCGCCATGTAATTGGGGAACCTTGGGTTAAATTCCGCCAAAATCTATTAATTTAATCGTATTTTTAAATCCTTTTCCTATTTTTAAACATTGTTTATTTTTAATTATAAATTAAGGTTGGTTTGGAATGGCCCCCGTCTAGAAATAAAAATATTTGGGTCTGCCCCCTAAATTTTTGATTTTTATGTCTGAAAAAACGGGGGGGTTTCCCCCTTTTTGGGCCCCTAATTTCTTGTTTTTTTTTCCCAAAAGATTTTCTAAATATTTTTTTTCTGCCTTAAATTTTTTTCTATTTTAAAACAAAATTTTTTGTTAATTTCCCCCCCTTGCCACAATTTTTGAAAAAATACCCATTCAAATCCCCATTCAGGTACGGGCTTCTAAGTTTTTTTTTAAATGTGTATTTTGTATGAATTTTGGGAAATATTGTTTTTGTCGAAAATTTTGCAACAATTTTCCCCTTTTTCCAAAGTTTCCAAGCCTGGCATTAAGAGAAGATTTTTGATGTACCCATTATTTTTTGCTTTTTCTCTTTTGTTTATGCTCCCTTTTTATTTTTTCGTGTTTTTTTGGTGCTTGAATAAATTCCGAATGGACTTAATGTACAAAAAGGGCAAAATGAAAAGAAAAAGAAAAAACATTTTTTTTTGGTGAGGATCGTCGGACACGGGATTTCCGATAAAAAAAAAAGAAGAAGAAGAAACTAACCCGATTCGCATTAATAAGGACATACAGCGGGCAAAAATACGCCCTGAATAATGAAAAAATAACATTCCAACCCCTTTTCTCAAATTTTCCAGGATATCAAAACACAAAAATGTAAAAAAAAAACTGTCGCTTTTGTCAAAGCAGACTTTTTCATATTCGTTTTATACTGGGGAAAAATAATAAAAAGTAATAATAAAAAGTTAGGCGTAGTCAAAAAATCATTTTTTTGGGACACTATGATTTAACAAGCACAAAACTCCCCGATCAGCCACATAACCGGCTTTTCCCCAAGAGATTCTTGCCGTTGTTTTGTTTTACGTTGTGTGTGTGTGTGTGTGTGTGTGTGGTGTGTGTGTGTTTTTGTGGTGTGTGTGTGTGTGTGGTGTGGGGTGCGTGTGTGCGCGCGTGTGTGTGTGGTTTTTTTGGGGCGCGCGTGTGTGTGTGTGTGTGTGTGGGGGTGAAAGGGGGGGCAAATCCACACATTTTCCCCGCATGTCTTCCACTGAAAGCCGTTTTGACAAAGGTTTTTTCTTTTTAATATGTCCTTTTGCCGAAAAAGTATCTTAAAAAATGTGTCTGGTTCCCCCAAACAAATTTATAAAAGTGTTCTAACACTCACTCAGTTTTTGCTGGGATCAATCAAAAATATGTCATCATCCCCCCATAAAACCTTCTATATTATATGCTTTGTTCCTTTAAGTGTTTGGGGGAAAATTACTTAGATCAAATTATAAAAATAAATGTTTTTAATAGGTCGAGGCAAATATTGTTTTTCCCCAACCAGTTTTTCCACAAAAATTTAAAGAAAAAAGGGGGTTTTTCATAAAGTTTAAAATGTCCTGTTTTATAAATAATTTAATCTAAACCGTTTTTTGTTTTTTCATACTCTCGTCAAAACTTGTTCAGTATAATAAAAACCCTATGAGGCCCAAAAGTGTAAGTTAATCCTTCAGTTCTGAAAATTGTTTCTATTTAAACCATATTTATTTTGTTGTTGTTTTATGACCCCTTTAAAATCCCCACCTTGTGAAGAGGGCGTGGTAACTTTAATTTTTTTAAATCTAAGTTTTTCCCCGTAAAATTTTTTCTTTCATAAGTTGTCACGAGCCCAAAACTCCATTTTCCCCTCCACATCTTTTAAGACAGAAATTTCAAATTTTGTGAACTGTCTCCTATTTCCTGCGTGGGGAAAAAACTGTAATTTTGTAGAGCTTCCTTTAAAACCCTTTTTTTCTGTGGGGATGTAGTTTATTCCCATCGGCGTTATTTCAATCTCTTTCCGACTATTGTCCCCCGGCTAAGATTACATGTAAAGGGGAGGTTGAATGCTTTTTTTGAACTTTTTTGGGCTAAAAAATGTAAATGGGCTTATGAATTCAAATTTTTTGTCCCCTTCTAAATTGGTTCTAAATGCCATTTGCTGTCAGGTTTTCGAATATTTTATTTCATATGGCCCAACATTATTTTTCTTCTAGATTGCGTGTTGTTTAGTTTAGGAAAACCTTTTGTTGTCGCCAACCCTTTGGTTTATAATCACCTCTTTAGTGTCTCAAAACCAAAAAAGGCCCCCTCTCCCGTTGTTCAAAGTCCGCAAGTTGCAAGGTTTTTAATTCTAGGTTATAACTTACAGGCGCTAAGTAACTCCGATTCTTCTGGGCCCCCCCGACATTTTTTTTGTAAGTTTTTTATTTTATTTCCAAAAAAAATGGTTTGGGGTTATCACATTTTACGATTTCCCCGTTTTTTCTGTGATTTTTATATTTTAAAAGATCCGCCTTTCCCCAAACCCAATCTTTTAAATGTAAAAATTTGGGATTTTTTAATTTCATAATCGCAAAAATGCGCTTTCCCTGTGGAAGAGTCTTAAACAGTTTGGGGCCTTTTCCTCTAAAGTTTTATAGTGCTCAGTATCCAAATGAACATAGAGTAAAGAAGGGAATGCAAGATCGAGCGGACTTTCCCCTCTAAGTGTTTTGTTGGTTTTTAATTAAATCTATGATTGCCAGCTGCAAAGCCTAAATTTTAGAGCTTTTTTTTCAAAATATAACCTACTTTTTCTTAGGCTTGGGAAGTTAACATTTTTTTTGATTTGTTGTTAAATTTTAGGTAATGCTAAGTTTCTCATTGTTCTTTTAGTGAGCAAAAAACCCTAAAAACCATCGGTATTGTTAATGGTAATTCGCCCTGATTTTCAACTTTTAGAATCTTATTATTTTCTTTGGGTTCGTTTTTTTAAACCATGCGACTTTGTGAATTTTTCATGGAGTGAACCCCCGGGTTCCGCATTTTTATCAAAGCATACTTAAAAACGAAGGACTGTCTTGGTTTTTATTGTTACAAAATTTTTTAAAACAAATTAAAAATGAGTGCATTCAAATTACTAATGCAAAAAATTTTTGTTGGGCCGCCAAAATTTAAAAATATAAAAATGACGCCCCTTTTTATTTTGTGACCCAGACTGACACCTTTCAAGTAAAGGTTTAGTACGCCCTTAAAAAAAAATCTTAACCCCCCCTTTTAAAAAGACTACATCGCGAAAGTGTGGTTCAGTCTCCGATGCGTTTTATCAGAACCCGTTAAATTTGTGTGTTTTTTTGCATCAACTGGGGGTGAGTTTCGTATGCTAATCATTTTAAAACTCCGCCTTTGGTGAGGTCAGTGTATGTTTTATTTTTATTACCCCTTCGCGATTTTACTGAACTGCAAGCACCATTAACCTGACAAAAACCCTTTAAACCCCTTCAGCAACAGAATAGACATGAAGGCTTTTTAAAGGATTGTAACGAATTCAATTAAAGTTAAGAAGATTTGACAAAAGTTGGACCGCAATCATGGTTAGGCACCCCCATTTTTGGGGCGTGCGCAGAAAGTTAATTTGATGGAAAACCCCTTATACTTTTTCTTCGGCACAGCTGTTCATCTTTGGGTCCTAGAGCAAGAGCTAAACGCGTGGACAAAATTTATTTTAGACACTTCTAAGGGCCCAAAAAGAGCGGGATAGAACGAATAAGATCTATTCGTATTAGTTTGGTGTTTGCTATGTTCACAAGCACAGGCAGATCGAGCATAAGATCCTTCTCTGGTTGATCACAAAAAAAAGTACTTTGGGAAATTTAGAGGGGGGCCATTAATTTAGAGTTGATTTGCCTTAAAATTAAAAGGTCCAAAATGTTTTTCAATTTGCAAAAATCGAAAGTAGACTTTTCTGTTGGGGATGGTTTTACATGCACCTTTTGCCCCGCTCCAGGTGGAAAATAAATAAACAAAGAAATTTTGTTGCAGGAAATGAAAAGAAGGTTTGGGCAAAACGACATAAATTCTGAGCCAGTATTTACAATGTCCGAGTTTGTCACGGGCCTACGACGTTTGACCCCTCTAGGGTGGCGGAATTATTTATTTGTTTATTGTGTTGCTGTTGGGATCCTCCCTTAATGTGGCTTGTGGGCGGTTGCACCCTTGGTGTTTGTTCAGCTCAAAATTGGTTTGCTTTCTCTTCTCTCTTCTAATTTTGCCCTGGGGATTCATCCTGAGGTTATGGGGGGGCTGGTACCTTTCTCTCGAACTTGCTGTCTTCGGCCTTCGTGTCTTTTTACCTGTCGCAGTGCTTCATTCTTTTAGTTTTGAGGTTGCTCACTTGGCGTAGGTGGAGTTGGCCGCCTCGTGAGGGAGGTTGCTTTCCTCGAGCGGAAGGTCTTGGGAGCGCCTGTCGGGCTTGGGTTTTCCCCCGTTATCGAGGGTACAGTGGATCTTCAATTCCCACAGTCGGCCCCGAGGAGGGGACATCACTTTTTTTTTCCGCACCTGGCCCCTGTCCCCTCGACTGGACAGAGGGCAGAGGAGTCGTTTGACCCGCCTTTCTGGGCACCCAGGGGAGCTGGTAAAACATCAGTTTCGTGGTTTGTTTGTTTTTGGGTTTTTTGTTTTTGCCGGCTTATTCTTCTCTTTGCGCAATTTTTTTTTTGTTTTCAAAATTGTAAAAGAATATTGTTTGAGACCTTTTCTTGGTTAAATTCAATCTTTAACCGGCCTTCTAAATTATTTCCAAAAATCTTTTCCTGTTTATGCATCTGGTGATGCGGTTTTTGTCGGTGGGGATGGGAGAGAACCCGGGGTTAGGGTTGGAACTTGCTTGGTCTCGCTCGTCCGCCCCGTCCATTTGGGATCTTATCCTTTGGCCACCCTTGTTTGTGTGTGCAAGGAGAACGAAAATTTTTGTTCGCGAGCGTGCGTAGCTGTTTGTCGTTGGGTGGTGGTTGGAGATTTGTGTTATTTTGAAAGGTGGCTATAAAATGTGACAATTATGCCATTGAATTATTATTTGCAAATGTCGGTGGCAGTTAATTAAGCGATGGTCGCTGTGTTGGTTTATTTCCTAAGAAAGGAAATTGTTAAACGTGAGTGAGAGAAGGGTGAAGATAATTCATATTTGTTTTATAGCCTGTTGATTTAATGCAGCCCCTTACCTGCTTCATGTGAGAAGACTTTAACGATTTGATTGGTTTACTGTGTTATGCTCAGGTCTGTGTTGAGCTAGGGCTGTTGGTGCGTTTGGTAGACTTCCCCTCGCCCATCATGCGAGTGGCTGTTAAGATTTAGCAGCATGGGTCAGACTGTACTGACGGCGGGGTTCCAGTACCCTTCCTTCTTTCTTCCTTCCTCCTTCCTTCTTCCTTCCCTCCCTTTCTTCTCTCCTCCCAGCTACGTTTCCGCCCCCCCCCCCCTCCCGGGGGCTTCACCCGGAGTCCGGACTGGATGGTGCCACGTGCTGGTTGAGGCCACGCTCTGGCTGGGACCACGGACTGGATGGTGCCACGTGCTGGTTGAGGCCACGCTCTGGCTGGGACCGCGGACTGGATGGTGCCACGTGCTGGTTGAGGCCACGCTCTGGCTGGGACCGCGGACTGGATGGTTGCCACGTGCTGGTTGAGGCCACGCTCTGGCTGGGACCGCGGACTGGATGGTCCCACGTGCTGGTTGAGGCCACGCTCTGGCTGGGACCGCGGACTGGATGGTAAAGCCCGCCGGCTTGACTGGCCGGCCTGATCCCGTCCAGGACCTCCAGTAACAACGCCACGTTTCCCCCCCCCCCCCCCCGGGACGCGCTCTTCACTGCTGCTTGTGTGTCGAGGGTGTCGGCTGTGAGCGACTCCCTTAAAGAACCGACCCGGTTCGGAGCACCTAGTGCGACAGGGTGCTCCCAGTAAGACTTGACGGAGGCAGGGGTGTGGAGGCACTCCAGGGTGTGGGAAGGGATGGATGCTGGAAATGTTTCTTTATTTAATTGTGTATATGTCATATGTGCTGGAATGCTGTAATTGTGATTGTGTACGTCGTATGGTGAAATGTTTATTTATAATCGTGCATGTTGTGTGTGTTGGAGTGCTTGATTGTGATTGTGCATGTTGTGTGCGTTGGAATGCTAATTTATGACTGTGTGTGCTGGTGTGAATAAATGGGGGTTGTATCGTAATCTTTCTCGTGTGGGCTCTTGCGAGGCGTGCGAGGTCAGCCATTCTCTTCACTCCCCTCTAGACCGATCCTGTCAGGGCAGACCTCCAGGGGTCGGTCGTGACAACAACAATAAACAAACAAGCCGACCCCCCAAGAATAAGTCATCCAATCCCCAAGGCCCAAAGCCCAAAGGCCATTGAAGACGCGGACTCTGGTCGCGATGACGAAAAAAATAATGACCATGAATATGAAAAGACGGCACTTGTTATTGGATTAACTGGCCTAGGATTACTCCTTCTTTATCTTACTTAAAAGTAACCCAACTATTAAGAGAAACTAATGTCCATAAGTGCTCAGCCATAAAGCCAATACTTTGCTTGCAGTAGCAAAAGCCAGATAACGACACTCCCTAATATGCCGGGTAAGAGTCTATAGCTTTACTGGCTAATTTTTTTTATAAACGCAGATGATCAAGTTGTTTTTTTACCATGATTTATCAGGCGGCGATGGTGGGGATGGGGCGGAGCACGATTGCCCCCCTTCCCCCTATTATGCCGGGCTCATAAGACCGCTCTTAAGCTTTTGA
>JAFLJL010003289.1:15000-20900 GCA_018398815.1 Conus ventricosus | reverse complement strand
AGTGCATGTCCCTGTTTTTTCAGGTGTGTTATTAATAAAATCTAACTGCTCAATTCTCTGCTTTCATAGCGATCTTGTGCGCAGCTAGTTGCTCCACAGCTTTGTTATGTCTTTTCTCTCGCCTTCATCTCGCAGTTTACTAAATGCGTAATTACTTCCACTAAAAGCGAGCGCATTAACCACAGCGCCGCCTATCATCATTACGAGTGAAGCCATTTTTATAAATGTATTTTTTTCTTTACATATTTATATTGTCCGGAATATTCCTTGCTTAACTAGAAAATCTTTCGTGGCAAACGAAGCTGCAATGATAGCAATTAGCTTTGCTGAATCCTCAAAGTCTAGTTTGCCAAGATCTGCTGGTTTAATTCTTAACAAGCTTTTACCAAGCATTGAGTATCCTACACTTAGGCCTCCAATAACAGCAGAATGATATACAAGGTTAGCAACAGTTTTTTCGGTGCTCATTTTTATAAAATAAAATAATTATAATTATTAAAAAACATGAACAGTGATGATCTACTACAGCTACAAGGCGGCCTAAACCTTCCTGAACTTATGAATGACCAAGTTGATGATCAAAGCTATTATGCCCAAAAAGAAAGGCTGTATTCTTTGGCAGCATGTGGGAAAACAAAACAGTTCCTCGAACTGAATTCAGCATTGAACAGATTCAACAGATGTCGCCACAAGACATTTTAAAGTATCATAACAGGTATGAATCGCAGCTGGGGTCTAGAATGGTGAAAAGCGTTGGGCAAACGGTTCTTAGTTTGTACACTAAACTAGTCAGTAGATTTGCTCCCATTGATTCTGAACAAGATCTTACGTATGATTTAACGCAAGATCCAGTTTTAACAAAGTCATTAGAGTCTCTAGGGTGTGATCTATACTACAAATTTGGAACATTGTTATCGCCATTAATCATGGGATTAATAACTTTTAATCATATAGATTTTGTTTCCCTTCAAAATGAACGATCTGGAAAATCAGCAGAATCAGAAACATGAATCAGGTGGAGAAAGTAACCAAGCCAGAAAATCAGCAGAAAACGCTGAATCAGGTGGAGACCATTAAAAATCCTGGGCGTGTTAAAGCAGGAAAAAAATAGCAGAGTGGAACAGGCAAAAAAAATTAATGTTACAGAATATAACTCATAATGAAAACTAACACCGCCAACGCCAGAACAAGTTGATTCAATGCCAGCTATAAAAACTCCATGTGATACAAGGCCCCAAAGTCTTCATGGAATATTGAACTTAAAACTGTTGCCATTTTTGGCGCCATTGCTGCTGTTGGGGCAGTTATTACGGCTATAAAATATATACACAATGGCAACAGAAACAAAAGAAGTTAAAACAACCTGAACCGCTAAATACAGAAAAGACAACTGCACGCCAAAACCGCCAATAACAAAGCATCATTTTGATCCATTATAATGGAATAATATTTTAAATTTTTTTAATAAAAATAGATCATGGCGTATTCTAAAAAGATAAAGTCAATAAATAAAGACATGGAGTCCATCAAAGACATTTCCTAGACCAGAATTTTGTAATCAATGTGGTTGCTTCGGTGTACCACTTCATTAAGATCTATGCAGAGAACGCTGAGCAAGGACATTCTCAACGATGACGCGTTTTTTTGAGGCGTGTGTGACTATATACGACATCTACTAATTAAGAATAAAAACAAAGAATGTATTTTTTTGATAATTATAAGAACTTGTTGTACTTAAAGGATGAACTTAGATAATGAACTTGAGGTGACTTAATCAGAACTTAATCAAGAACTTATTAAGACTTGAAGGAACTTGGGATGACTTAAGACAAACTTGAAATGACTTCAGTAAGACCTTGAGGATGACTTAGACGTGACTTGGGTAACTTCAGTTAAGAACTAGTGATGGACTTGAGTGTGCCGCTGCGTGGGGTGGGGTTGGGGGACGAGGCGTGCGTGGGGTTGGGGTGGGGAGTGCATGCGTGGGGTAGTACAAAACACAAACAAACAACCAAACACAAACAAACTACAAACAAACACACAATAGCCCGTCAGGGTGGGGTGGGGGGACGTGCGTGCAGGGGGGGGGGGTGGGGGTGGGGGTGTGCATGCTTGGGGTAGACATAACACACAAACACCAACAAACCAACAAGAAGTAATAAACGACTCGGACCACTTCTGCTATGACTAAACAGGCGGTGGGTCTTGCCGCAACCTCAATCAACTAGGTCAAGTGATCATATGTGAATCACATGCCTATTTGCCAGCTGAGCTAGTATTGCAGGTGCTCCGCGCGCTTTGCAGGTCAAGTGCTCATTATATGATCACTTGGCCTAGTTTGCAGGCGCTCCGTGCTGAGTCCATTGAGCAGCAGGCTGCTGCGCTTTGCAGGTCAAGTGATCACAAAATGACACTCGGCCTAGTTTTTGCTGTGCTCCCTCTTTTCTCAACAGGGCTTGCAACTGGCTTTTGGCAGAGTTACAGCAGTAATTGTCTGTAGCCAAGCTTTTATGGCGGCTCTAATCGCCAGTATAGTCACATCCGTCATTGGTTTATTTGGAGCAATTATATAAGATAGTGGCTGGCCCACACTACTCCTCTCCAGACAGGTAGATGTAAACTAAGGTCTTGCCTAACCCCCTATCTATTTGGTTGCCAGAACATTCGAAAATCGTTATCCAGTTGCATAAGTCAAATAATGGTTATGGCGTTTGCTACACAGTTCATTTAGACTGATTCCCCCCCCCCCCCCCCCGGGGGGGGGGGGGGCCGAGGCCCCCCCCCCTGGGGGGCGGGGGGGGGGGGGGGGCCCCCCCCCCCCCCCCCCCCCCCCCCCCCCCTAGCTTATGAAATATAGGACATTGTAAAAACATATGAAATCTGATAAGTTTTTCTGGCATAATGAATCAGACATGCCCCACCTCGCCTCAAGAAAACATGAACGCCATGTTTGATGCCGTTTTTGCTCTTTCAAACATGGGCTTTACTGTCCTCAAGCCAGCGCCCAACAATCAACGCGGGATGAATTGTTGTTGCTTTTATTTTGTTTTAATCAACAGAGCGCCGCTTTTTAAAAAAAGAAGCATCTCATCAACAGTTAAACACATAGTATAATTTGGCCTCATCTTGTTTTCGTAATGTCATTTTCATTTCCTTGAACCAACAAACCTGAATATAGTCGTCATTTCAAAGCAGTCGTTTCACTTTTTTTCTTTTCTCCACCCTCTAGGAAAGAGCAATACTCTTTTTTGCGGGGGGCGGCGGGAACGAACATGCTTCACCAGATTCTTTTTTTGACAAATACTTCTAACATGCAGTTAAAGTAAAACTTGTATCCATGAATAGCACAATTCTGTTCACAGTAAACCGCTCGCATTTTAGATAACACAACCAACCCAATACACACGCAATAAAAACGCCTACCAGTGTCCGGCATCAGTAGAAGAATGATGAAACCGGTGTTTGGTTACTAGTCCTGTGAGCGCGGTGAAAGATATGAAATATATGCAATGCAGCAGGCCGGCGAGAGGGAGTGGGGGAGGGAGGAGAGGGGCGGCAGTAATTGATTTTTTAGCCTCTCATTTGCCACAGTGTGAGGCGCGCGCGCGCCGTGTATGAGTGTCTGTCTGTGCCCATGTGTGGTGTGTGTGTGTGTGTGTGTGGTGTCAACATCACGAAACTGTGAACAGCTCCCAGATCAGGTTTTGTTGTTGTTGTTGTTGTTGTTGTTTTAGATCAGTTTACCCCGGCCCATGTTGACACCTTTTCGTCCCGTGTCTGCCCAGTGTTGATACTGCTTCTCCTGAGTCTGTCCCGTGTTGAAGAGACTACTGTGTAGCCTGGTGTCAGTCTCGTGTGTGCCAACACCTTCGGCCCATGCGCTCGCTCAGTCTGTGCTGTCAGTGCCAACAAGTCGGTTTACCCTGCTCTCTCTGTGTGTGTGTGTGTGTCTGCCCGCCTCTCTGTCTCTCTCTTCTCTGTCTGTCTGTCTGTCTGTCTGTCTCTCTCTGTTGCGCGCGCGTGTATGAGCGTGTGTTTGTGTGTGTGTGTGTGTTCGTGTGTAAGTGTGTGTGTGCATACGCACGTATGCCTATGGCTCCAAAACTAGCTTCTCCTCCGTGTCTAAATAGAAATATTATTTAAACCCACAAGCAATCCTTCACCACACGGAGGGCAACTTGACCTTAACGGGCTTTAGCTCGCCTCTCTCTGTGCTGACGAACTCCCCGCTGTAATTAACATACTGCGAAGTAATCGGATAGCCTAGTGCACCCACCGTGTATATGGGCGCGTTCAGTCACGGCTGCTTTTCCCTACGTTACTCTATGGGGCGTGTTCAGTCCTGGCTACTTTCCCTACGCTACTCTCTGAAAACTTTAGTAAATTAGTATTAAAATGGATAACCCTGCACAGTATGTTTGTTTGTAGATAATCGTTATTTTTTGGTTATTGACGTCTTACTTGTCAGAGAACTATAAAACCTTAATTCTGGGCCACTTTCGCCCGAAAACTGGTTGAGGGCGAAAGTGGCCCAGAATGAAGGTTTTATAGTTCTCTTACACAGATATATACATATATATATATATATATATATATATATATATATATATATATATATATATATATATATACATATGTATATAGATAGATAGATAGATAGATGGATATGAACAAGACAAGGAAGAGAACAACAAGTACCGTTTGATACCCAAATTTTCGGCACACGGCCTTCCTCCGGGGAGTTTATTGCGACTAACTGACAAAAACGTCTCTCACACATGTTACTCTGTTCAACCGAAATTTCACTGGCGCTCTGCACGTGCAACACCCCAACCACGTGCAACACACCCAACCACGTGCAACACCCCAACCACGTGCAACACCCCAACCACGTGCAACACACCCAACCGCACATTCCATACCACATCCGTGTGAGCGAACCGACATGCCCACACGCACACACACACACACATGCCCACACACACATATGAGAGAGAGAGAGAGAGAGAGAGAGAGAGAGAGAGAAAGATTAAGAGAGAGGAAGAGATTGGGGGGGGGGGAGAAAAGTGGTCGATGTATATATATACATACATCTGCATTATAATAGCCTCGCAATGTGCACTGATTTATACACACGTATGTTTCTAACTTGATCATACACTCTGTAGATCATAGATAGCTCAAGGCGCTGGTCTCCTGGAAGAAAATCCTGAATACCATTAAAACAGAAACGGTGATGATTGATGGAAACGGCAACTTGAATGCTAATTTCTCCGCTGGGCTGTAAATGACAGATGGTGGGAAAGTGACATGCATTTCATGAAGCTTGGCTTTTGCACGACTCTGCTTGTCACTTTCTTCTTCTTCTTCTTCTCTCTTCTCTCTCTCTCTCTCTCTCTCTCTCTCTCTCTCTCTCTCTCTCTCTCTCTCTCTCTCTCTGACATCAAGACAGACAGACCGAAACAAAGACACAGGCGCTCAAAAACACAGAATTAGAGGGCAAAAACTGAGTCGAAGAGAGAGAGAGAGAGAGAGAGAGAGAGAGAGAGAGAGAGAGAGAGAGAGAGATCATATGAAACAGTAAGAGACCCAGAGAAGAGAAGAAAAAAAAAGAACAAATTGAATCAGAAGATGACACGTGAAAGAATAAATGGGATGTGTTGGTGAGGGTGGTGGGAGTAGGGGGAAAGGAGAGAGTGAAAATACAGGGGTGGGGGTGGGGGGTGGGGGAGGAGGGCGGCCGGTATACGCTGAGGACACAAACTGTGGAGAGAGAGAGAGAGAGGGGGGGGGGGGGCTTGAGAGGATATGGGCTGAAGAAGATCATGTTATGTTGACACGCTATCCTCATATCACTCGATATTACCTGAAGACGACCGACCACCCATTTGTTGAGAGTA
>JAFLJL010003289.1:5000-7500 GCA_018398815.1 Conus ventricosus | reverse complement strand
AAGAGGAAGAAGAAGTAACATCTCGATGTGTTGATAGAATGCATTGTACCCCTAGTTAATGGACTGATTGTTTTCCCTTTGTTTGTTGTAACTATGTACAGACAGAGACAACGAACGAACGAACGAACGAACGAATTTTATTTTCAGAGGGTAGTGGAGTAAGCATAACTGCTTGTTTTTACATCCAGCCCTCCGAGGCCAAAAGAAAGAAAAGAAAGAAAAAAAAATACAAATTCTGAAATATGATAATACCAAATGAAAAAACACTAAGGGAACGCAGACAAAAGGTGTGGAAGATAGTGGAAGGGGTGGGGCATTAGAGAGAGAGAGAGGGAGGGAGGGAGAGAGTTTTAAAAAAAAAAAAAGCAATGAGAGACAGAGTGAGGGGAGGGGGGAGGGGGCGGCGGTACAGTGGAGAAGTTGGATACTGGAATTCAGAAGGAAAAGGGGAGGGAGGGAGGGAGGGAGGGAGGAGGGACCGACACACAGAGAAGGAGAGACAGAGAGGCAGAGCAACGGAAACAGTGGCAGGCAAACGGACGAACGGGATACAGTGAAAAGAATTGGAAGGACGTAGGTGGGGCAGAGGGAGACAGAAATTGGGAAGGAGAGGAGAGGAAGGAAAAGGGAGGAGGCTGGTGAGGTGGGGGGTGGACAGTGGGGGGGAGGGGGGGGAAGGAAAAGGACAGGCCTGAAGGAAGTGGTGTGTGAGCGGTGGTGGTGGAGGGGTTAAGGGAACGAGAGAGGCGGGGGGGATGAGAAGGAGGGGGGGGCAGGGAAGAGGGGTGGGGGGAGAGACGGGCTGAAGAAGCTCAGTGTCGTTTTCACAGGCCATTTGCCTGTCGGGTGATTCGATATTCTCGAGAGGAGTTCGCTAACTTGATTAGAGTAATAGCAAATCATTCACACCCATCAAAGGGCTTTCCCGCTCGTATCTGCGGAAATCAGAGATTGACTGACAGACAGGCAGACAGACACGAGTACGTCCCCCCCATCCTTTTCCTTCTGACTTCCAGCATCCAACTTCTCCACTCTACCTGACCTCCTAGTCTCCATCACGTCCTCGTCCCTCCTAAAAATGACAGGGGTTTTGTGCACACAAAGGAGTCAGGGACCGACACAAAGGAGGAGAGAAATGCCACACACACATACACCACGGAGTATGCGTGCGCACGTGCCTACAACAATGCAGTTAGAGCATATTATCTCAGGACACCTGATTTTGTTCTCTCTCTCTGTCTCTCTCTGTCTCTGCCCCGCCCCCCCCCCCCCCCCCCCCCCCCCGCACTCTCTCTCTCTCTCCTCTCTCTCTCTCTCTCTCTCCTCTCTCTTCGGCCAGCTACGTAATAGATAAGTTTTTCATGTTTCATATAATAGAGTAACTCCTTAGATTTTTTTTTTTTTTTTTTAGCTCAAAAGTCCACGAGAAATCAGTCTAAATCGTGCCATGTCCAGACAGAACTGCGTGTGTCATGATAACACTTCCAACGTGTGGGTGAGGCACAGAGGCGGGCATAGTCGCGCGACCCGTTGTTGAAACAGTCAATCTGTTGGAGTATACCATCTATCCACACACTACGCTTCTTCAAAGCCCGTCAGACAATTATCACATCATCCTAGGAAGGTACCATCCACGTGTGGTGAGGTGGTTTTCTTTGTTGATCTGTCCTTCAGCAACAACAAAACAACCCATTTTGATGCCCATTTTGCGCCTAGCATGAGAAGATCAGTGATTGCTCGTTCTTTGTTTTCATAGTTCTGAATGTCGTTTGTCTTGCCTGAAGAAGACCTAAGAGGTCAAAACGCTCGTGTTTTGTCTTGTAATCTGTTTGTCCATGTTGTTTGGCGGACTCATTAACAATTCTTTATAAATATCTTTCAATTTCCGCCTGCGGTCACCTCACTTTCAAACCGGTTTTGACGAAATTTGGTAAAAAGACAGAATTCGGCCTAAAGACGAACCGGTTACATTTCGATGGCGATCCGAATCAAGACGATGATGGATCTAAGAATGCAAGATCACAGTTCCACTCTTCTAATTTTCGGCCACGTGGCCTTTTTCAAGAGAAAAAAAAAACATAATACAACTACGTAATGTCCATCTTTGGCAACTGGACATAGCAAAAAAAAAAACTGGGTTTTTTTTTTTTTGTTTGTTTTTGCTCTGTCCAGTTGCCAAAGATGGACATTCCGTAGTTGTATTATTTATGGCTTTTTTCTCTCTTGAAAAAAGGCCACGTGGCCGAAAATTAGAAGAGTGGAATTGTGATCTTGTGTACTGTTTTCTTCCCTTTGGAGGACTATTGCTTTTGGATCTAAGAATGGTTTGGCGGCGACAGGATGGAATGTGAGTTAGGGTGTGGTTGAAGTCAAGAGCACCGCTCTGTCGTGAGGACAGTTCTGCCTTGGCGGATGTCGACGCTGTCCAAGATGTTCTTGTTTATTACCTTCCTGAAACAGGTTGTGTTTTCACCCGTGTCCGTAAGTGTGCTTATCAACA
>JAFLJL010003288.1:0-21804 GCA_018398815.1 Conus ventricosus | reverse complement strand
CACTGAAAACAGGACAGACAGCTTACACATTAAAGATGTTGATCAAGCAATAAAACAATATTATCTAGTAACAGGCAAACCAGTCCAGACATTGCCCCCACCAAAATTTAGTGACTTTTATCAACCATCAGAAAAACAAAAGATGCAAGAAATCGCGTTTATTGCCTTTGGTATGACCGTCGTGTATTTTGTTGCGCATAATATTGGCTGAATAAAAATGAACAAAATCTATTATTCGCCAAAAGGATATTGGAAGGAATCACGGCAATTAAAAAGCTAAGCCAAGCAGCTGGAGTCAGTGAACAAACAGCAAAGGAATGGTTATCTAAACAAGCAATTTGGCAAATTTATTTACCTGCCCCTAGACGAATACAGAGACCGCACTTTGTGAATACAATACCGAACGACACCCATCAAATGGACCTTCTATATTACCCTCTGATAGATTAGACGAAAAAGATTTAAGTACGCACTCACAGTCATTGACATAGCTTCAAGATACAAAGATGCAGAACCATTAACACAAAAGAGTGCTTCTGCTGTTGCTGTTGCCATACAACTGATATACCAACGAGGCCCCTTAACTTTCCCTCGCATGATTCAAGTTGACGATGGAAAAGAATTTAAAGGCCAAGTGAATCAATTATTGTTAAAACATAGAGTTACCATTAGAAGAGCATTCCAGGAGTTCACAGATCACAGGCTTTAGTTGAAAACTTTAACAAACAGTTAGCCGAAAGACTTTTCTCCTACCAGTATCACAGAGAGCTGATTGACAATTCTCGCAACACAGAATGGGTTAGAAGACTGCCCTCAGTTTTGCGCGCAATGAATAATGAAGAATTTAAAGGGCTAAAACCAGTACAAGCAATCAAAAGAAAAACAATGAATGTTGCTGAAGGAGAGTCTTCATCCAGCAAACTATTACCGTTTGGTTTGAAAGTAAGGTACCTTTATTTACCGGGGAAGCAGAAGGGGACACTCGCATCAGGGCAACCGATCCAGTTTGGAGTGTTGATCCATATGAAATAAAAAGAATTGTAAAAATGAATCCGCCCGTGTATTATTTACGAGAAACTGACACAGCAAAACAACCAGCTCCTCAAAGATCTTTTGTGAAGGAAGAACTGCAGATAATCCCACCAGACACAGTTCCGCTTTAATTAATTTACGTAAATATATTTGAGTTTAAAATGGAAGCTCAGAAGGAAGTGCAGAACGAAACAAGAATGGTAAAGGAAGAGACCTTGAAAATGATTCGGGAATCATTTCATGCGTGTAATGCTATTAAGGAAACATTTTCGGGGATTAATCAATGCATGCTAAATCATCCAGATCACCTACAACTCAAACCCCCAAATTGGGAAAAAGAATATCTTGAAATATAAAAAAAAATTCGAACGCGTCAAGCAAACATGAGAAAAGATTTAAATGAATTGGATGAAGCTATGATTGATCTTATAATAAAAGTTGATGAAAAATATAAACCCCCCTGTTTATGCGGCCCTCCAGTGCCCGATTGCATATGAAAACTCTGGATTAACAAACACCCGTTTTGTGTTTGTTCTATCTAATGACTTCTTTGTTACAACAGTTGTGTTGATCTCATGTAGATTAGATCGCAGTTTTACGTTGTCATGATGAAAAGTCTTATTGCCAAACAATGCTTCTTTGTAGTTGTCATGTGATATGTTTGACTGCACAACACTGCGAGATATTCCCTTTGCTTTCTTAAGATTTTCTCCTGGCTCGAAATACTGTACATTTTTTACCTTAACCCCACATACTCCTTGATCACCTTTCCAGATAATTCATCCTTCATCTTTCCTAAAACCTTCTTATTAACGGATGAATGTAAAGGCGAATCTTTAGGGTAATCAGATGTATCATACCATCCCGCATGTCCTTTAGCCACTTCGGTTTCCATGTCTTTATAGATGTCGTTAGTAGGAATATCTATAACAAAACTATCTGTATCTGTGTAAAGTACTCTGGACTCAGGATACGAGGGCTTAAAGTAGTCATAAAGAACTCTAACATCAAAAGCTTTGATAATTCTAAAACAGTAAACCCAATAAATACAGGTTTGTCTAATTTGACTTCTTTTTTTTCATCATTATGCCAAAAAGCTGATCATGAAATCTTCTGAAGTCCTGATAATTTGGTTTTGAAGTCAGCTTAATTGCTTCGTTCTCTTTGGTGACTAATCTAACATCTTTGCGCTTGTGCGGATTCTCCATAGTCTTTCCAAACAGCTGTTGTTCATCAACTTGAAAAAGTCTTTTTCTGAAGCATCTGTGGATTTGGTTCTGAGATCAGTGTTCTTCATGATGTATGGTTTCATGAACTGTTCTTGATCAAAAGCAATTATACGATGAAACAGCTGTCAACTTCAAACCATGTCTTAAATAAAATTGTAGAAGTCTGTAATGACAGACATAATTTTTTTTGCCACGAAGATTAGGCACAAGTTTAGGCGGCTCTCTTGGATCCATCTTTAGACTTTCTGCTGCTAATGGATAGTCATTATGCAGGTCATGGAGTTCATGAGGATATTCTAAGTCAACTTCTAGAATGAAACCACGCTGTTGATCAGGCGTTAAACTGCCCAACCACTTTAATGCCTTTTGAATATTATTCGTACCTGTGTACATTTTAAAGTTGCGTAATGGAAGCGATTGCGCCATAGCCCAACCATACAGATTGTTTGCATCTAAATACATGAGATAGTTAGACCTTTTACTTGGATCATAGTCGTCCAAGTATTTGTTGTTTGCTTTACAGTAATGATGCGACGCCATACTAATTCCTCCACGCAATCCGTTTTCAATCATCTGTATCATTGGTAAATCTGACAATAAATCAATCTGTACTCCAGTAAACTTTAAGAAAGCGTCCCAGCTCATCCCGGGTGCAGAAATATAATGCGCAGGATCCAAACTGTAATGTTTCATGCAGGTCTTTCTATAATTTTCAAAGACGTCCGCCAACAAACATACATCTGCCATTAAATAGGAGTCATGATAGTCTCCCATCGTTTTACAATCTAACTTTTGCCAAGCATCTTGAGCATGCTGGTAATCGGAGTCGCTGATGTCCTTTCCTCTAGACTAGAAAAGAACGCGCCTTTAGGAGGAAGTGAGTCTTCGTCAAACCTTTCCCAACTGTTCATGTACTCATAAGGGTAAACACCCTTTCTAACAAGCGTTGGGTCAAAATATTCTTCCGTTATTGGGCAGGACTTTAAGGACATAGCCAGTGCCTCTAATGAGCCCATCATGTGTTGCATAGAGTCGTAGAAAGACATATTATTTAGATTAAAGCACATGTACTTTTCTGATGACTGTGCAATGCATGCTACCCTGAAGGCGCTGGTTACTGCTTGCATTATAAGGTGAGAGTCATAACCTCGCAAGTTGTGAAAGAATACAGGCAGCTTCCATGTCTTTGGATCAAACTTTAGTTGAAGATTGCATTTACTGTGCGCTGCACCTCTAAACTTCCCACTAATGTGATCATGGTCTCTTACTGTGGGGTTTACACTCTTGGGCGTTAGCTCTAAACCGCAAATCCAACAATGCGTGGCTGAGTCATACTGTTGTTGGTCTTCAGGCGCCATTATGATTTCAGATAAGTTTAGATTATTAGAACAGTCATTGCGCACTTGCTGCATGCGTTTTTAAGAATGTTTCTGCAGCATCTGGTCCTCTATATAATTCTGGTTCTGAATAAACGCCATCCGACCTAACAATAATGAAGGCAAATGAACAAATCTGATGATTACTCATTAAGACTGTTTTTCGAAGTTTTTGTGGTGCTGGCCCTTCATAAGGAACAATAAGCGACTCGAAGTCTGCGTAAACTACGTATGGAGAATTTTGCAGCCGTTTCCAGTTCTTAAAACTAACTTTAGATCCTGGCGGGGGCGTAGTTAGTTCTGTCTTACAGTCTACAGAACTTTTACAATGTTTTATATGTTCGCTCGCGGCTTGAACAGATGGCATTCTTGTTAAACATTTTCTGCAGAATTCTTGTTTGTGCCCATCTTTTGAAGTATGCTTCATTAGTCTACTCATCGTGCGTATCAATGTGTAATGCGGTAGCCCCGCTGGTGAAAGCATCAGTAGTAAGTCAACATGATTTTTGTCTGGTTCGCCTATTGTTGGACTGTTCTTGGACACTTTAATTGGCACCAAATTTGTTTCCTCATCCCATGTGTATACATTAACAGTTATTGGTTTGTTTTGTTCTTCAAACTGATCAATTTGGTCTACACTAACAGGAAAGGATATTCCATTGAAGTTAAGATCTTTGGTGTATTGCCGATAGTTAGACACTCTCTCTGCGTTTTTGCGGGCGTAATGCAGCCTTGCAAGAACACACCACATAAAACATTTGTTGTCTGTATTCTTTATGTTTAGAACTGCTCTTTTTGCAACTAATGCTGGAGGTAGTGGAATGTAAGCCTTACAACAATCGGCGCATACTTAGCCTGTTTTAATCTGATCTCTAAGACTTCGCCCTCTGACCAACCAGAGCCTCTCATTTTGGCTTCTTCAGCCGCTGTGGTATTACCGTAGCAGACTACGTAAAGGGAGATAACTAAAGAGATAGATAATAGAGGGCGCGCGAGGATGAAAGGGGGTTACGAAAGATGGAGGAATAAACAAGCAACGGCTCTAATCAGCTCGTCAAGTCTTTGCCTCCATTCTTCATGTCTGCAAGTCTCCCACCTACAAACACATTCTACATGGTGGCAGCGGTGGGTTCGATGGCATCATCACGGCCCGTCAGCTTGCCTGCACCCAAGATTTTCAAACGGGTCACCGGCGGCATGGCCGGCTTGGCGACAGAGGTTTGAACGATTCCACGTGGGATCAGGCTTAAAGCACAAGACACAAAGAGAACAAGTAAGTGTCTTTCTATACACTATGGGGGAAGTTGCTGACGACATATTAGCAACTCTAACAATCTCGGAAAATGACGACGATCTCACTTACGACGTCATGCTGAAAGCTTTCAATGACTACTTTGAAACAAGAAAAAACGTCATTGTAGAAAGAGCTAGATTCAACAGGAGAACGCAGGGGATCTCGGAAACAATTGATAGTTTTATACAGGACCTGTATAAACTGGCTGAAGAATGTTCTTTTGGGACACTGAAGGAAGAGCTAATTCGTGATAGAATAGTAGTTGGAGTTAGAGATGACTCTTTATCCAACGACCTTCAGTCAAAACCCAAACTAACATTAACTGATGCCGTGCAGATTGCTAGGCAGGCAGAGGCAAGGAAAGAAAACCAACCCATTCTACGTGGTGAAACCTCAGCATCAGTAAACAGTGTCAGACATCAAAGAAAAAAGAAATTGGATTACAAAACAAAAGGCCAGAAGAGCGATAGAAGGGACACACCAAAGAAACAATGTCACTACTGTGGAAAAGAACCACATAGTAGAAACAGCTGTCCAGCTAGGCATGCTGAATGCGGCAAATGTGGGAAGAAAGGACACTACAAAGCAGTTTGCCGAAGTGGTCAACATACTAGAGTGCAAGAAGTCTCAGCAGATTCAGACTCAGACTCTGAAGACTATATATTTAGAACACATTTCAGTGTTGAAGATGAAGCCTGGACAGCAGACATTGCAGTAGACGGGTGTTTGCACAAATTCAAACTGGACACAGGTGCAGCAGTGTCTGTACTAGCTGAAGGACTGGCACCTCAAAAACAGCTCAAACAGACAAATAAAGTTCTTCGTGGCCCAGGGGAAAGAAATTGACTGTTTTAGGTACCATGACATCACGTCTTCAATACAGAGACAGTCAAATTACAGAAGAGATGTACGTCATCAAAGGGCAGACTACATCACTACTAGGCAGATTAGCATGTGACAAACTGGGGTTAGTTACACGTGTATACCATGTCAGCACACCACCCCACCATTTGGATCCACAAAAGGAGTTTCCAGCACTGTTCAAGGGCCTAGGTCACTTGAAAATGGCTCCCTACTCCATCACAGTTGATCCAGACGTTCGACCTACCTGCATCTACGCACCACGCAAGGTCCCTCATGCCCTGAAGCCAAAAGTCAAGAAAGAAATTGACCGCATGCTACAGGAAGGGGTCATTTCTCCTGTCAAGGAACCAACTAGCTGGTGCTCTGGGGTAGTTGTCGTGCCAAAGCCAAATGGCTCCGTCCGCATCTGCATCGACTACACCAACCTCAACAAAGCGGTGAAAGAGAGATTCACCCAATGGCCTCTGTAGATGAAAACCTCGCCAAGCTTGCTGGATCAAAGGTGTTTAGTAAGCTTGATGCCCGCAGCGGGTTTTGGCAAATGGAACTTTCTGAAGAATCCAAAACACTCACTACGTTCGTCACTAATGAAGGACGCTTTGCCTTCAACAGGCTCCCCATGGCATCAGTTCTGCCAGTGAGGTATTTCAAAGAGCAATGTCAGATATTCTCGCAGGCCTGGAAGGAGTCATCTGTCACATGGACGATGTGTTAGTTCATGCTGCTGACCAGGCAACACATGATCAGATATCGAGATCAGTGCTTCAACGACTGCAAGAAAGCCGGCCTGACATTGAACGAAAAATGTGAATTCTCCAAGTCATCAGTTCGCTTCCTTGGTCACATCATCGACGGTGATGGCATTCACGCAGACCCAGAGAAAGTGAAGGCCATACACGAGTTCCCACAACCGAAGAATGTCACTGAACTTCAGAGACTGATGGGAATGCTGAATCAACTTGCCAAATTTACGCCTGAACTCGCCAGCATCACTGCTCCTCTTCGTACGCTGCTACGAAAAGATACTCAGTGGACCTGGGGCCCGACACAAGAAATGGCATTCCAAGAGATAAGAAAACTCCTTAGCTCTCCGCCAGTTCTTGCGCACTACTCAACTCAGCGCGAAACAATCATCGCAGCTGACGCATCAAACTCAGGCATTGGCGCAGTCATGTTCCAGAAGCAAGAAGACGGCACCCGCAGACCCATTTGCTACATTTCCAGATCCCTCTAGAAACTGAGCAGAGATATGCTACCATCGAAAAGGAAGCACTGGCAGCAACATGGGCCTGTGAAAGACTACAGGACTACATCCTAGGTCTTCATGTGACACTAGAGACAGATCACAAACCTCTAGTGCCCCTCCTCAAGTCCAAAGAACTTCACAAGATGCCACCTCGCATCCTACGTTTCCGCATGAGGCTTATGCGGGACGATGTGAAAGTCGTGCATGTGTCGGGAAAGCAACAAATCACAGCAGATGCACTTTCCCGTGCACCCGTATCGGAACCAAATGAAGATGACATCAGCTTCATTTCTCATGTGACAAACTTCACAGACCAGTGTACAGAATCACACCCTGTATCTAGCAAAAAACTGCAAGAAATATCAGCAGCACAGAAAGCTGATGAAGAACTGTCTCAAATTCGCAACTACTGTGAGAGTGGATGGCCAGCTTACATGCCAGAAAACCAACTACTGAAACCCTACTGGCAGAATAAGCAACACTTCACACTTGTAGATGATTTGCTTCTCTACGACTCTCGCATTGTGATGCCCAGAAATCTGAGACTAGAAACACTGGAAAAACTCCACCGCGGACACCTAGGCATCACCAAGAAAACGAGCACTTGCTACCTCATCAGTTTGGTGGCCTTCTCTTTCCAGTCAGATAGAAGAGATGGTGAACAAATGCAACACATGTGCCATTCACCGCCCGAAAGAAAAGAACCTCTTATACCATCATCTTTCCCAGACCGTCCTTGGTCCAGACTGGGAATGGATTTGTTCGAACTGAAAGGAAAAACCTACCTGATAGTGGTGGACTATTTCTCACGTTGGGCAGAATTCCGACATCTGGAGAAGCTTACCAGCTCCTACACCATCAGAAAGCTGAAAAGCATTCTCGCCGTTCATGGATACCTGACATCATAGTATCTGACAATGGACCTCAGTTTGCGTCGCAAGAATTCCAGCAGTTTGCAGAAGAGTATGGTTTCATTCACACAACAAGCTCTCCAAGATACAGCCAGAGCAACGGTGCAGCAGAAGAGCTGTACAGACCATCAAAAACATGCTGAAGAAAACCAAAGATCCCTACCTTGCACTTCTCCAATACAGGGCATCTCCGCTCCAAAATGGATATTCACCTGCTGAGCTCCTGATGGGAAGAAAACTGCAGACAAACCTTCCCACACTCCCTTCCTCCCTCACCCCAAAACACCAAACATCCCAAACGTGAAAGCCAGAGAAACAATGCAAAAGGGAAACAAAAACGAAACTACGACAAACGTCACAACACCAAACAGGCGACTCCACTAACATCTTCCCAGAAGGTGTACATTAGAGATCTGGACAGATTTGGAACTGTTTCAACCCCACACCATAACCCCAGATCATATGTGATCAACACCGCTCAAGGAACGTACGTCGCAATCAACGTCACCTGATTCCAGTGATTTCACCTCCACCAACAGCAGAAGTGACGCGAGAACCGCCAACATCACCACAACCTCGACAGATAGTGAACGTCCAACATCATCGAAGACGGACACTCCAGCAAAGAAATCTCCTCTCAAGAGGCAGAAGCCTACACCAGTCTCATCACCTGTTGCTTTTCACACAAAAAGTGGCAGGGCTGTCAAAAAGCCAGAAAAACTGAATTTGTAGAGGGATCAATCAAATCTTCACCTTCACGGTGTCAACAAACTACAACACCAAAAGCAGCTGTGTTTACATAAAAAGGATAATATGTAAATTTTCTTTTTTTTACAAGCTCTGTGTAGCTAGAGCTTTATTCTACAATGCTAAGCTCAGTGTAGTGGAGAGCTTATGCAATTCATGGCCTTTTTAAGTTTCATGCTTAGCTCAGTGTAGTTGGAGCTATGCTTTAGTTCAGTGCAGTTGCACATAGTTAAGGCTCAGTGTAGTTGAGAGCCAGTTTCATTTAGTTAATTTAGGTGGAATTCTCTTCATTCTGTGGAAGGAACACCTTCTGTTTGGAGAACAATATCAGAATGAAGCTGCCTTTTAAAGAGTTGTTTTGAGTTGTTTTGCATGCAATGGTTTTTTTTTTATCTAATGCTATTATTTGCCTATGCCCCATTGAATTTAATGCTTCTAAGTCTTTTATGAAGGGCATGGGAGAAAGAAATAATAGAACAAGGATTTGTTTTTATTGTTTAGTTAAAAACAAATGTGTTAATATGAGGAGAATTTATTTTAAATTTTAAATTTGTTAAGTTGCACATAAAAAGACTAGTTTGTTTGGAACTTAAAAATGGGGAGCAGAAGATGTGAACTTTGACAAGATCTATGATGAGAAAAACAAACTGTTAATATTAATACAATTTATATACCATAGAGGAAAGAATTGTCCAACCACTAAAAAAGGGGGAGTTGTGGGTATTACCGTAGCAGACTAAGTAAAGGGAGATATAAAGAGATAGATAATAGAGGGGCGCGAGGATGAAAGGGGGTTACGAAAGATGGAGGAATAAACAAGCAACGGCTCTATCAGCTCGTCAAGTCTTTGCCTCCATTCTTATGTCTGCAAGGTCTCCCACATACAAACACATTCTACAGCCGCAGCGGTCCAAAAACTGTGCAAGCAGTTCGTCTGCCCAAACCGGGTTGTTAAGTCGTTATGAGAAAGAATAGTCTGTGTTTAGTTGAGACCCAGACTTCTAGATTGTCTTTCCATTTATTGTTATATAGTCGATTAAAAAGCTAACATTACTTTAAAACTGGCGGGGTCTATGTTAGTTTACTTGAATCTTGAGAAATTGCATGTACAACGCTTGCCTGTACGTTTGTTGGTCAATAACTTCCTAAATCTAATATCATTCAGTGCTCTTGATAAACGCTCTCCCTTAAAGCATTCCTTCAAAGATTCGTATGTCCTTCATATATCTTTAGCCATGTTGAGCCTCTTTTCCTAACTCAATATTTATTTAAATTAAAAAAAAATAATTAATCAGAACCAATTTCAACGGTTCTTTTTGTGCTGGGACTCATTAAAACTAAAGTATAAACACCTTTGGCGTTGTTTAATGCGAGGCTGTTTAGACAGAGGTTTAAATGTTTCGTTTACATTTTTTAAGGCATTCCTTTTTTATCTTGCTCGGCAGTCTGGCTGTTGAGAAAAAAACTTGCCCTCGCCTTTTCTTTGAGATCAAACTTTTGTTCTTTTGTAGTCATCAAAATCGGACTGTAAACGATTAAATTCTTCATTCAGTTGATGTTTGAGTAAACAAGTGCTTTATTTTTTGTCAGTCTTGAACGAACTAAGTTTAGCCTTTATTAGTTGAACCATAGCAGTGTGCTTTTGGAGTTTAGTTGTTTAATTTTTTGCCAGCCGCATTACAGCTAATGAACACAGGCGAGAGCTAAGACAAACCTCCTAGAAGGTAAAGCTGGGCGTGCGCCTATGCCCGTTGCTAAGAGACCAACACTCGTTCCCATGCTGATAGGGCGCTTATAGTCGATGCTCAGTATTGACTATGTAACTGCATTAAAGGCAGCAGAATACCTTCGTTTGTTTTGCTGTATTTTGAAAGGTCCCTGTCTAGTTTTTGTTGCATTTTTGTGTAATGTTTGTTAATCTGAAAGGGTGTTTATTCAGGGTTTCTATACAGCAGAATGCCTGCTATCTCTTCTCTTGCGGCGCTGTAGGCCCACATTTTGGGAATATAAATTGATGACAGAATGCTTTTTTATAAAATAAAATAATTGTATAATAACATATTTTAATCTGTTTTCTTCATATGCAGCTGCGCAAATCATATAATAAAAAACAAATGTAACATAAAGCGGCCTTATAGGTTCTTCTTCTTTATTCAATTTGAATCCTTTATTACGTCTTCTCTCACATTTCTCCCGCTTCCATACAACTTTTTATCCTATGTTGACTTAGGTCAATCCATTATAAACCGTATTTTGTTGTTAAATAATCATCATGCCTAACATTGTGAAGATGTAAATCTTAGACCACACAAGGTCCTGCTGTTGGATTCTACCCTCCCTCCCCCAACAATTTTCTTATTTGTCAAATATGATAAGGTCTGAGACCGCTATAGCGTAGATTTGGTTAGGACTACCGTCAATTGTACATTGCACTTTCGTTATTTAGGAATTAAAAAACTTTCACTTGCTACTTTTGATGTGTTCTTCATCTTCACACAGCAATAAAATTCGTTAGCGATCTTGCTGCGACGCTTAAACTAAAAATTCCATATAGTGTCTGCCTGCTTCTAGGATAGGTTGATGATGAATCACTCTTTCGCTAATTATTTGGAATTTTTGACTGATATGTTGATCAATCGTCCATGCTAATTCATGGTTGCTAACAACGTCAAACGTATCGAGATGTCAGAAATGCTTTTACTTTGCTTCGGTGTCTGATGATTTAATAACCCGTTTGTATTCATTTAAAAGTTAGTTCAGATCACAATATGTCTTTTAATGCTCCTTGGAAAGTATGGGAGCATGCGCTTTTAACAATCTCAAAATCTAAGGAATGGAAAAAGCGATATTACCATTACGCTTAACTTACAGCTAAAGCCTTTTTGCGCTTTTAGCTTCTGCAGGGACTTCGGCGCCTATTCTATGTTTTAGTGCTTCTTCATTTTCGATTTCCTTGAAATGCAAGATCATCCCTTTCGGTTCCGGTTAGCCATAGATCAGAATAGGTTAAAAAAATATTGTCTGCATTTGTGTAAAGAAAATATTTCTTGCCCCTCAAGCTTTATAGGAAATTTCTTAAACGATGCCCGTCCTAGATTCTGGAACAACTGTCCTGTTTGGGTCTGTGTTGAATCGAGCGCCTATTTTGAATGTAGAAGCGCAGAGCCTGGGAACAATCACTTTCATCCGCTCCTAGGTCTGGAAATTTGACAGTACGGAATTTGATCTGCATCAATAGTAGAGGGATTATTTGGAACAGTAATATTCCCTTATTTCCCTTCACGCCAAAGGGCTCTTTCAGTTTTCTTACGGGTGTCAAGAATCGAAGCATGTAATTGTTGTGGCATTTTTTTATGAAGCTAAATAATAAGTTAATTATTTTAAAATCATGGCAGGCATCGAGGATTGAAGATTAGATGTTTTAGATTCTGGGAGACGACATGAGTGATATGACTCCTTTGGTACACATCTCTCGGGGCCATCTTTGCGGCTGTGAATTAACAGAAAGTAAGTCAGATCATTATTACCAAAGTTTAGGGCCAAGAACCTCCTGAATTTATAGACCCTAATGATTTTGAAGTAAAAGATGGACCATTGTTTGTGAGGATCGACCAAGGAAACTTGTTCAGCTTACAACTAAAAATGACCATCAAAAGTTTTTAGACCGTGGGTTCAATTAGAAATAGACTCAGTGTGAATGAAAGTCAAAATCGCCTTGGTCTGTTAGGACCGAATTAAGGGCGAGGCAGTTTCTAAACTTCAAAACACACTGCAAGAACTCCCGACAGATAACCAAATGCCAAAACATGGAACTTAAAGAATTTAAAAATCAATCAGACAGGTGAATTAATAAATGTAATAGATGCAGAATACAGTTTTTTCAGAGAAACAGCGTTAAAGGGACTATACACGACTCACCGCTACCCATGCGAGAACTAACGGCCTTGATCATCTTTAAGAACCCATCAGAGGCGAATTAACAAAAATTTTAGCAAAACTTAGGTGAACTAAGATGGGCATATAAAAAGAGAAAAAGAAAAACTTCGTTTTGAGGCTGCTGACGCCAACTTAGGGGGATGTATTAAAGATAAGAATAAGCCAATGACTAAAAGATCTGAACAAGGAAGATAGCAAGACTGAAGTGACGACTACTAACCGGGACAAATTACGAACTCAAGTGAATAGAATAAGAGAAACTATCGAAAAAATTTTATATGAAGGACCACGGACACTAGCCAGAACGAATACGAACACTGTTTAGGAGCAGGAGTCACATTAGCAAGCGTTATAACGGCCTAGGATTTGCAATAAGTACACTGGTGATGGCTATTACAGGCGGCGGTGGAGGTCAAAGTCCATTGCCTCCGCCGCATCGCCTCCATCTCCGCCCTGTATAAATCAGGGGTAACAAAACGCTTGATCATCTTTGCAAGTTTACATTAAAAAAATTAGCTGTTAAAAGCCGTAGACGCTTTACCAGGATTTTTGGGGTGTATTTGTCAGCTGGCTTTTGTCTACTGCAAGCAAAGTAGGTTGGCTTTATAGGCCGAGCACTTATGGGCATTAGTTTCTCTTAATAGTTGGGTTAATATTTAGTAAAATTAAAGACCGAGTAATCCTAAGCCCGTTAATCCAAGAACAAGCGACTGTCTTTTCATATTCATGGTCATCGCGAAACGAGGGTCCGCGAGCTTTGCTGAGTCTTTCAAAAGATTTGGGGGTTTGGACTTTCGGGGATTAGAGGACTTATTCTTGTGGTGTTCTTTTACTGCTTGCAATATTACTGGTCAAGAATTTATGTCGTTTTTGTCCAACCTTCTGTTCATTTCCTGCAACGAGAATTTCATGGTTGTAGTTTATTATTGTTCCATATGGAGTCTGAGGTCGAAGGCTGCATGTATAAACCAGTGCCAACAGCAAAGTCTACTTTTGATCTTGACGTATTGTAAAACTTTTTGGTCCCTTTTATACTTGAAGGTAAATCCAACTGCAAAATTTAATGGCGTCCTCTAAATTTGCAAGTTTTTTTTTTTGGCATCAAAGCCAGTAGAAGGATCGTTATCTCGATCTGTTTGTCTTGTAACCTAGCAAACCCCAAAGGGTTTAAGTACGAATAGAGCGTTTATTCGTTTATTCCCGCTCTATTTAGGGCCCTTAGAAGTGTCTAAGATAAATTTTGTCCATGCTTTTTTTGCTCTTGCTCTAGGCCCCGAGGTGAACGTTGTGCGAAGAGAAAGATGTGAAAGGGGGGATTCCAGTCATACTTATACTTTCTGGCACCCCCCAATAAAAAGGGGGTGCCAATCCATGATTAAGTCGATTTTTGGTCTAAGTCTGTCTTGGTGTTAAATTTTGAATTCTTTTACAGTTTCTTTTCAAAAGCCTTTTTTTTCGGTTGCTAAAGGTTTTAAACTTTTGTCATTTGGTAAGGCGCTTGCATTTCGTCAAAATACGTCTGAAGGTGTAAAAAAAATGAAATCTTTACACTGACCTAACCCAAAGGGATCAGGTGATTTAAATGATCGGCATAGACACCCACACCCGTTATGCAAAAAACACAGCAAAGTTTAACTGGTTTTAAAAACTGTCGGAGACTGAACCACATTTTTGGGATGCGGTCGTTTTTAAAGGAGGGTTAAGTATCTGTTTAATGGAGTATTTCCCTTTTAGAAAGGGTCAGTCGGGGTCACAAAAATTTGGGGTGTCATTGTTTTTTTTTTAAATTGTAGGGGGCCCAACAGAAATTTTGCACAGTAATTAAATGACTCATTTTTAATTTGTTTTAAAAAAGTTTGAAAACAATAAAAACTCAAGACCCCCCTTTCTTTTTTGAAATGCTTTTAATACGAATGCGAACAGAACGGCCGCGCCCATAAATTTTTTTTTCAAAGTTGTAGGGTTTAATTAAGTGAACCCAAAGGAATAAAAAATTTAAAAAAAATTAAAAATAAGGAAAATTAGTTGGGGGTTCCCCTACCTGATGGTTATTAGGGTTTTTTGTCGCTAAAAGAAGCAATGAAATTTTGCCATTGCTCTCAAACTTAACAATGCGAATCTGACAAAATGTTGACATTCAAACAAAAAAAGAAGAGTAGGTTACTTTTTTGATGGGAGCAGCTAAAAAGTTAGGCTTTGCAACTAACAAGGGGGACATTCTTGTTTTACAGTTGCCCCAGAAAAAACTATTAGGGGGAGAAATCCACTCGATCTTGCATTACATTCATTACTCTTGTTTTTTGGGGTGGCTGGCACTGATAAAAATTATATGAGGGAAGGGCCTCAACTTTTTTAAAAGTCTTCCGTCGGGGAAAGCTGATTTTGCAATTATGAAATTAAAAATCCCTAATTTACGTTTAAAGATTAGTTTGGGGGGGTGGGATCATTTAAATTAAAAATCAAAGACAAAGCGGGAAAAAGTTGAAAAATGCGAAAAACCTCACATTGTTTTAAAAATAAAAAATGTTACAAAAATATGTCGCGTGGGCCAGAAGAATCAGGATTAATTAGCGCCGGGAAGGGTAAAACCTTAAAATTTAAAATTTACTGTAAAGGGCCGAGTTGAATGCTTTTCTAAATTTTTTTGAGGGAAAAATATGAAAAAGATCTTGCAGATTTGCGGACTTTGAACGAACGGTGAATAGCACTTTGTTTGGTTTTGGTACACTAAAAGGGATTATAAAAGCAAAAAAAGGTTGGGACAAAAAAAGGTTTTCCAAACTAGAGCACTGCGCAAAGTAGAAGCAAAAAATTGGCCAGTATGAATAAAAATGTTTGAAACCTGACAGCAAAGGCACTTAGAACCTATTAGAATGGGCATAAAAATTTTAATTCTAAGCCCATTTTCTATTTTAGCCGTCAAAAAAGTTTCAGAAAAACTTCAACCGGCCCTTTACATTTTAAATCTTTAAAGGACGACAATAGTCGGGAAAGAAATTGAAAAACGCCGTATGGGAAAAAGCAGACATCCTCCACAGAAAAAAAAACATGGAAAAAAGTTCACAAAATTCAGTTCTTTCCAAACAGAAAATAGGGACCGTTCACAATGATATTTTAAATTTCTGTCTTTAAAAAATGTGGAAGGGGTGGGGTTGTGGGCGTTAGTGACGCCTTATAAAAAGGGAAATTAATATTTGTGGGAAAACTTAGACGTTAAACGCCTTAACGTTCCACGTCGTTCTTCACAATGGTGGGGTATTAAATCAAACAAAAGCAAAAAAATCATGTTAAATTAAATAGAAAAAAAAATCTTACAGAATGAATTGGGTTAATCTTACACATTTGGCCTTTTAGGGTTTTAATTTTACTGAACAAGTTTAACAGAGAGTATATAAAAAAATAACTGGATTAGATTAAAATTTTTTTATAAACCATGGGGCATTAAACTTTATGCCAAAAACTCCCCATTGCTCTTGATTTGTGGGGAGACTGGTTGTGGAAAAAAAAAAATATTTATCCTCGACCGTTACAAACATTTTTTGTTTAATTTTTATCATATTTGGTTTTCTGTCCCAAAACTTAAATGGAACAAAGCATTCAGATAGAAGGTTTATATGGGATATATGACATATATTTAGTTGATCCTGCATAAAAGATGGTGTTTAGAACGTTTTAAGATGTTTAAGGAACGCAGCACTATTTATTATAGATGACTGTTCAGCGAAAGAGCTAGTTAAAAAGAGAAACACTTTTTCAAAACTTCTTTCATGGAAACATGCCCGGGAAAATGTGTGGATTTTATGCCAAAAAAAAAAACTCAGTTTTAAAGCTTTTGGAACGTTAAAGACTGTAGTGGTATTTTACATGAAAAAAAGAGATATTTGAAAAATGTTTGCGTGAAAAAAATTTAAATTTGGGAAAACCCGATCGGAAAAAAACACGGTTTAAAGAAAAAAACTGAAACAAAAAATTTTAGTAAATTAGTTTTAAAAAGGAAAAACCCCTAACAGATTTTTGGGTTTGTAGATTCTTTTTATTTTTGGTTATTGAAGTCTCACTTGCCCAGAGAAAAAAAGGGAAAAGGCGGTTTTTAGGCCACTTTCCCCCAAAAAAAACTTGGGGAGGAGAAAAGTGAGTTAAAATTGGAAAATATGCTGTTCTCTATCGGAAGAAAAACTAAGTTATGGGAAAGGGGCCCAGTGCATTTTGTCTCCCCGGGGTTGCCCCCTTAATGACTTGACATTGACTGCTCCCTGTGGATTGGGTCCCGGGGGCGGTGGCGGGGGCCGACGGGCTGTGGCTATGGAGGGGTGTCGGAAAATGAGCAAACGTGGGTGGGGGCTGCCTCTGGGGGGTGGCGCAGGGGTTGGGGGGACAGAAAAAAAAAAAAAAAAAAAAAAAAAGTTTTAGGAAGGAGAGGGTTGGGGACACTGATAGACAGGTTTTTTGGAGCTGCAGAACAAATTTCCCCTGTAATCTCCCCTTTACTAGGGGGAGGTATAGCCCAATTTGGGAGAGAAAAAGAGAGGAGAGAGGTTAAGAAAAGGTAAAAAAGGAAAAAAAATTTATCATTTTCAGTTTTTAAAAAATGGATTGTTTCCCAGGGACTTCATTCGTGTTTCACCCCTTTTCCGGGTTTGCTGTGGCAGTCGCAAAAGTTTTTGGGCTCCTTCCCGTGGCGCCCCTAATTGTTTTCCAGATTTGGGGGAAAAACCAAGTTGAAGAGGAAAACACTGCGGCATTTCGTGAGAGATTTTAAAAACTTTTTGTCGTGTTGCCCACTATGATTTTTGTTTTTGTCCCCCTGGGTCGGAACCCGACATTTTTCCCTGTATTTTAAGCCATCTTTGTTTCTTTTTTGGGGAAAGTGTATAAACTGTTTCTCCATGAGGGGGAAAAACCCGGGTTAAAAGATGTACTTGTAAATTACTATGTAAAATGAGAAAAAAATTAGGCCCCGCTAGTGGATTTTGGGGGAATGTTTGTTCCTCCTGGAGAGGGGAACGGAAGATAATTTTGGGAAAAACCCAAACATGTTGATATCCCTTGAAAAATTTAAATCATTTGTAAATTTTTCCCCCGGGAGAGGAGGGGGAGAAAAAGAGTTTTTGTAGTGCCCCTTTGGTTTTTTTGGAGAGATTGCGTGTGCAGGGGAGTGATGCTGAGCCGAGTGTGTGCATGAAATTTGTGCTCATTTGTGACAATTACATATTTTGCCAATTTTTTTCCCTTAAACGGGGTTTTTTCCTTTCCCCTCCCTAAACCTTTCCCCCCCACCATACCCCCTTCTCCCTCATTTTTGTTTTTAAACTAACGTGCTTTACCCCTACCCACATCACCCCCCCCCCCCCCCCCCCCCCCCTCCCCCCTCTACCCCCCTTCCTCTTTCTATATAGCCATGCCTTTTTTTACATTGGGAAAATAAATTTATCCATTGGGTTTTTTCATTTCTTTCCGGGAAAGCAGTTGTGGAGGATGTATGTATTCACACACAAACACACTTTCACACACAAAAGGGACGCACTCAAGGGATGCATGGTACATTCAAAAACACACATATTTTGTATATATATATATTTTTATATAATAAAATTAAAATTTTTACACACATTTTATATTACATACTAAAACATTTTATATGTATTTTAAATAAAAAGTTTCCCCTTTTGGGCTCTCACTTTGTCCCCACTTTCCCCAGTTTCCTGTCTGCCGTCTCCCCCCCCCCCCCCCCCCCCCCCCCCCCCCCCCCCCCCCCCATGCCTTTCCTTTTTTTTTTTAACTCTCCCCCCCCCCCTTTTTTTTTCTGTTTTCCCTCCTCTTTATTTTTCCTTCCTCTTGTGATGTGTGTGTTTTGTGTGTGTGTGTGTGTGTGTGTGTGTGTGTGTTTTGTGTGTGGGGGTGTGTGTTGGGGGGTGTGTGTTTTGTGTAGGTGGGGGTCCATGAGTGCTTTTGGTTTTGCCTTGCATGCACCCCGTTATCAGCATGGCCTCATTTTACCGAAAAGGGAAATTTCCCCAAAAGGGTGTCTTTTTCCCCTTTATGCACACACCCCCACAGCATGCATTTTCACACATGACAAAAACCCGCCCCCGCGTTTCGTACGCGCGCCCCCCACCCCCCCAAAAACACAAACTTTTTTGATGTTTTTTCCAATCCCGTCTGCATTGGGTTTTCAATTTTTTTTGAGGGGGTTTGTTTTGGTTTTTTTTTTTTGTTTTTTTTGTGCTTTTCTCCCAATTTTTGTGTGTGTGTGTGTGTGTGTGTGTGTGGGGTGTGTGTGTGTTTTGTGTGTGTGTGTGGTTTTTGTGTGTGTTTTGTGTGTGAAAGTTTCACGAAAAAAAAGAGAAAGATAAAAGAGAAGGGCAGCCCCAGACCCGACTTCAGAATTAGGCAAATTTTCCCCCGTATTACTTAAAATTGTGTGGATTTTTGGTTCCCCATATTTAATGATTTAAAAACTTCCCTGATTTTAAAACCCTGGCCCTTTGATGGGCAAAAAGGGTTTTTTTTTTTTTCTGAGGCGATGGGGATACTTTTACTTGTAGAGGCCAGGTCAGAAAAAAAAAAATGCCAATCCTGTTAAAGCTCTCCATGTGTGCTTGGACTGAATTTTGTGGGGGGTTGGGGGGAGCAAAGAAATGAGTTTACAGTGAAATGGCTTGTTTTCTATCACCTGAAAACCTTGGAGTCACCGGGGAAATGAATGATGTGTGAGGTTTGGGTTTGAGCAAAAAAAATGGTTTTAAATGGAAAAATGGCTTTATCTATCCCCTGAAAAAAAACCCCTTTTGGGGTCAAGGGTGATCTTAACAATGAAACCCGGTCCCCTTTAAAAACCCTTTCATTTCAGGGGTGGGCATAGTGTAGGGGGGGTTTTTGTTCACCCCGCCACGACGCAGCCACATGCACTTCAGAGGACAGATGATAAGGGAAATCTTTACACAACTAATTCCTTTTCCCCAGAACACTGCCCATGCTGACAGACAAAGCACATTTTTGTGCTTATTCCATTAGGGGGTTTTCCCCCCCTCAGTACATGTGTGACTCCGCATCAGTACATGGGGTGCTCCCTTCTGTGCCCATTCCATTTCATGTTTTGTTCCCGCATCAGTTTCATTTATGACTCCGCATCAGTCCGTGTGACTCCCGCATCAGTTTCTTTTGGGGACTCACTCTGTGCCCCCATTCCTTTCCTGACTCTGTTCCCGCTTTAGTACATGTGGACTCCGCATCCCGTAAAATGTGTGGGCTCCCCATCAGACATGGGGACTCCATTTTTGTGCTCCATTCCATTTCATGACTGTCCAAACATCAGAAAAGTGTGGGCTCCAGCATCAGTACTGGGGTGGGTTTCCCTTCTGTGCTCCCTTCCATTTCATGACCCCTGTCCAGCTTTAGTATATGTTTGAAATCCCATTTTTCAAAATCTTATTTGGTTTTTTCCCTTTCTACAGGAATTTATTGTTCAATCGATCACAATTTCATGTTGGGAAAAAGCCCCTCCACAGCCTGCTCCCCCCAGCAACAAAAGAAAACAAAGTTACGTTTTTTCCCCAAATTAGACAAACATTCTGTGCCAAATCAACATCCCAAACTGTCCTATAACAACAGAGAAATCATCATAGAATCTTCTCTCTATTAAAGAATCAACTGTGATTGCATTAGACTGCATGTACATGTGTGTATGTGATAAGATAAGATAAGATAATGTTGCTTATAGCCCAGCCGACCGCAAAGGGCCATATCAGGGCTGTCACCACATTAAAATCAACTCACCAGTCATATAAAAAAATCCAACCAAGACAGACAGACCCACAGCCTACCTCCTCTACCACCCGCACACCTCCCATCTGTAGGATCCTCAAATCCAATTGCACATTATACATAACCACAAACCCGCCTTCCATACCAAACCCATGATCACATTCAAACGTGACAAAAACCTCAAAGACCTCCTCGTGCGATCCAGTTTGAACAGAACCACAGCTACACCACCAGGTACTCACCCCTGCTCCAAACCCAACTGCAAAATCTGCCCCCTCACCAAACCAGACACATCTTACAGGGCCCCAAAAACTCCTTCACAGTCAAACGCACATTTTCATGTCAGAGCCGCAACATTATATATGCCATCCACTGCCAGCTGTGTGGCAAGATCTACATAGGGAAACGTCACGCACACTGAAACACGCATCGCTGAACATCTGGCTGATATCCGCCACCACCGACCCAAACCCGTCGCCCTACACTTCAACCACACCAACACAACATCGACCATGTCAAAGTTATGGCACTCTGGCAGTCACAGAGTGACAGCTTTGAACGCACAACTCAAGAATCCCATCTCATTTCCAAACTGGCACACTACACCCCAAGGCATCAATATCCAACAATAACCAAACACACATACCCACCTCTTCCACATCAGTTGGCAATATCCCCTACCAACACACACACATACACACACACATACACACACACTTACATACACCACCACCACATCCTCTTCACTCACTTCATACAGTAGTTACAGCAACCCTCCATCTATCTAATCTTAATTTTGTTTTGATCCTTCCCCTTAAATCCCCCCCCCCCACACACACACCCTTCTTCTCTCCCTTTTTTTCCTTTTTTTTTTTTTTTTTTTTTCATCATTATCTATCCACCATTACCACAACCATCACAAAGATATCATACCATCCTAATAAACTAGACACATAACCCTATCATATCCACACACACACCTCCCCTGACGCAACCCCCCCCCCCCCCCTCTGTTTCCTCTCCCATAATCCCCCTGGCTCATGTCATTTCCGCCTTCATGAAGAATTACGGATAAGTCATTTTTCATTCCCCTTTTTTGTTTTCGTAGTTTGTACTGTCCCACATGTTAAATGTGATTTATTTTTTCGCCTGATGAAGACCCAAGTGGTTGAAATGCATCGTGTCTTGTCTTGTGCTTTGTCAATGTCATTGGCGGTAAGTTCTAAAACTTATCCCGATCTTGCTTCGTTCGCCGCTTCTCACTCCATTTTTAAATCAAAAAAAAAAAAAAAAAAAAAAAAAAAAAAAAAAAAAAAAACCAAAAACCTTTTTAAAACTTTTTCCTTTTTTAAAAAAAGAAACCCCAAAAAAAAGGAAAATAGGGGGAACCCAACAGGGGGAAAAA
>JAFLJL010003287.1:12500-20403 GCA_018398815.1 Conus ventricosus | reverse complement strand
TTTTCTTTCCTGCATCTGGTTTTTTTTCATATGTGTGTACTCGCTGCTACTTTCTCGGACTGACCAAGCCTTAACTTGAACACTTTCAGTACCTTTTCTTCCCGTGCCTGCTGCAGTTTCTGTGTGACAGTGATCCACACGAAAAGAAATGGGTTGACAGCAGAGCTGAGTGGTAACACGAACACAACCATGGCATCACGCAACTCGTCTAAAACATTAACTCCAATGGACGACAACATGCTACAGATGCTCAATGAAAACCAGCAAGCGACATTGGTGATTGTTACTTTTTCCATCAGGTGAACTGAAGTAAACACCAGCCTTTTGCTGGGGTCAAGAGCTATTCTGTATTTCGGCATTCTTCTGTCTATGATGATTTGACCAGCAATAGCTGTAAACAGCAATACCGAGTTGGTCACTATAATAACACTGAACCACCTGAACTCATGATTGGAATGATAATGATCAAACAACGCCAGACGACACAGGCCAGACTGTCCCTGAAGACCCCAGTGTGACAGTCCAGGAAGAAATGGTATCAATGATAGAATCACTCCTAAAAACCATGTGATTAAACAACCTATACCTGTTAAGATAAGACTAGGACTACTAAAATCCCCAGGAAAACACAGAATGATGAGGTAATCCAAAGTGATGAACCAGATGATGAAGACGGACACTTCAGTAGACAGAAGGAAAACAAACCCATTCACTTTGCACGTCACACTGCTGGTCCATGTCTTTTCAAACTGGATGTAGTTTTCGCGAAAGTATTCGTCAGCTACTATAGCAATGCCAACGTGGCTACCCATAAATACGCCAGTAAATGGTAAATGGCAAGCAATTGTGATGGCATATGTTTTGAATTCGTTTTTCCTTGCAACGAATGTGACGAGCCAAGCTAAATTTCCCAAAACAGCAGACGAGCAAAGCAACCAAAAGAAAACCTTGTGCAGTTCATTTGGTAACAGCTGTTTACATGATCGAAGAACAGTGTGAACTGTTACACATTTCATTTCATGGAAGTCTTTGGGACGTAGATTCTCACAACAAACTCTGTAGTTTGATGAAAACATTATGCTTAAACGATGGGATCGTGACAATAAATCGAAAGGAAAGTTATCCAGAGAATTCCCCCTGACATCCAGTAAAGTCAGCTGTGGCGTAGTTTTCAGACCTGTTGGTGGAAAGACCTCAATGCCGGTAAAAGAGATGTTCAAATGCTTCACATGAGGTAAGTATAGGTTGTTTGGTATATGAACACGTGTCTTTGATACATCTACACGCCGAAGTGTATAGTAAATGCACTTTGAGAAAACTAAATTTGTCATTCGCATGAGAGGGTTGTGGGCTATTTGTAGATTTCGTAGATTCTTTAAGTCCAGAAACGTTTCCATATGGAGAGTTGTCAAATAATTATTGGCGACATCAATGAACTGTAGGTTTGAAAGCTTCAAACCGGAAATGTTCATTGAGTAACAGTGAGGTATGCTAAGATGAATGGATAAAGATTTTCTCTGAAATCATTAACAGTCATTCCAGAACCTGTGGCTTCCATATAACGAAGCTGAGGGAAGCGATCCACTGGTACAGGTTTACCACACATAAACGCATGACCTTGACATAGACAACCTTCAGGACAAGTCCTGTCACATAACAGTTCATCATCCTGCTGCGGGCACTGACCCCAGCCATCACACAGATGATCTCCATGGACACTGACTGGAGAACCTCGACATCTAAAGAAACCAGAACATGTTGCTCTTTCACAATCCTGTTCATCTTCTCCATAAACACAGTCGGAAAACCCATTGCACTGAGTATAGACAGGAAGACAGTACAGCCATTCAGATATACAACGATAATGAGTGTCAGGACAAGACGCATCCTCATTCATCACCTTCCATGTTAGGTAACCAGTACCATCCAGGTTAATGTGGAGCCGTGTCTTTCTGTCTCCCTCTTTCAGCACTTTCAAGTAGCTTAAATCTTCAGTGCAGCTGACCTCATCTGAGTGATCCGGGCAATCTGAAAATTCATTGCAACGTTGGTTCCAGGAGATACACTGACCAGTCACGGCCAGAAAGTTGTCACAACGGGGATGGTCACAGAATGATTCATCACTGTTGTCTGGACAGTCCTGTCTGAAGTCACACAGCAGGGTGTGGTGAACTGTTGTGATGTCATCATCACACAGAAACATGTCATATGTAAAAGGACACATTATCATGTCTAGAATCGCTCGATTTGTTTGTTTATCACTCAGTTCCAAGAACTCAGTATATAATGCATTGCTCGCGTTTCTGCAGTGACTTTTGCTATCATACGACAAAAATGAATGGAGTGTATGCCCATGAAGACAGCTAGATGTAAGCTGTGATTTGTTTGTGAAGACGGTCTCAGATAAGTTTAAATACGTAGTTGCAAGCTTCGAAGACATTTTACCGAATGACTGAACCTTTTGTTCACAAAGTATTGCATGGGCAGAAAACCCATAAAGTATTTCTTTTGTTAAAGCAAGTCCAAATCCAAATCTAGTAAAATTTAAAAGCAGATTTTCTCTTGAAGGATTGTATAAGGCTTTGTTTTCATAAAGTTGTAGATTAAAGTATTATCGTACCACATGCGAATCTTGCTGTACATAAATGGCTTCGAATCCCAACTTTGAAGCAGTCTAATTTAAGTGTGGTTCAAAATATTTCTTTAAAAAATACAGAGAATCGTCCACTTCTCTTCTTGTCTTTAATGCAGCCTGCGTCCCACCATGTCCAAGACATTCATAAACATGTAGATGAAAATTTATGTGTATTTTCAAAATGAGTAGGAAGAAACATTTGTGTCTTGAAGCCACCTTCCCCTGACACTCAGGACTGCTGAAGGGGCAGTGTTCTGTTCATCGCGTCCATCGTCACACTCTGGCTTTAGATTGCAGTGTACGTGTTGCTGAAATACAGAGTAATGACTCACAGAACAATTAAATAAACCACTTGATTGTACGACAGGTTGCTGATTTTGAGGGAATGTAGAAAAATACATCCTAAGATCTGTATGGAGATTCCATGCATACGAGAACTGAATGTTGAGATATGATGTGAGAAAGGCTTTAGCTTCTGTGACGAGAGGGTCCCTCATGTTTGTGACGTGTTGAGTGTTATTTGTTTCTCTGTGTGTTAGTTTTACCATACAATTCTTTCTCATTGTCCGTTTCTGTACTTTGTACCATTGCTGAATGCTGACCATGATGACATGCCTTATGGGCACTATCAGTGTTGTGTTGAAGAGCACTGAATGAAGATGGTGTATATATGGTGCTGTCACATATCCAGAATGGTTTGAATTGTATGTTACCCTAACATTATGCTGTTTTGTACATTCAAGATTAACCGAAAGTAAAGGATAGTTTGTGTGCAACACCTGCATAAAGTGTCTGGTTGATTCGATAAATGATTCTTCAACTGAATGGTGATCACATGACATTGAAGCCGAGTGGTATATTTGGGTATTCCATACACGGGACTCACACCAGTATTGATGCCGTAGAAGACGGATGCGTATGTACATTCTCATTGGCGCCTCCACATGCAGTTTACAGAAAGCCGCCAACTCACTACATATCCCGTACACCACTCCCTGGTGTGCTGTGAACTGTGGCAAACTGTTCTTACAGTTTGACCCGTTGACCTGCAGGATGGTGATACTTGAGTTGTTCTGGTTGAGAAAGTATTCTACACCTGGACACGCCTGGATAATTTGGTTTGGAATACGGTGAATTGAGGTACTAGGTATGTCCCTCTGGCTTAGCTTCAGTTCAGCTAGTTTAAAGAGTAATAAAAAAAAAGACAATGTATGAATTTGAAAATAGTTAGAAACTCACCGAATAGGACAACCACTCCAGATGTCCCCATGTTTATTGAAGACAAGATACCACTGACTGACATTACCATGTCTGTTGTTTGAAGAAAACGGTGACATTTGTAATAAACATTGTATGCAGATAGATCAATATGCTATACGGAGCATCTGCTGATATATGAAGCCACAATGCGCTGAGTGACAGCTATGTGAATCACAAAGTAATTGATGGATGATAAAACCATAAAAAGTTAATTAAGGGGCAAAACAAACAGGAGAGGGTTCATGCAAGGAACTAAGCAGAATGAGGCCTTACCCACGTATCACACCAACACGTGATTAAAGCTTAAATGGCCAGACACCATGGCTTGTGCCACAACTACATCCCCCCCTCTGTGTGTGTGTGTGTGTGTGTGTGTGTGTGTGTGTGTGTGTGTGTGTGTGTGTGTGTGTGTGTGTGTGTGTGTGTGTGTGTGTGTGTCTGTGTCTGTGTGTCTGTGTGAGTGAGTGAGTGCGCGCGCACGCGCGCGCGAGCGCGTGCAAATCTTTGCCAAGTCAAATTGTAATGATGAACGCATTGTTTAACCCCACTGTTGATTTGTCGAACATTACCGGTATATTGTGCAGTCAATTAGAAGGAAATTTAGTCTCTTAGGAGTTTCGAGTAAATGTTGTTCTGCACAACTCTTAGTTGCTATCAGCATGTAATGCTTGGATCACTGAACCTAAGGGCTGACCACTCTGATTGATGACGGCATTTAACCTCATTTCCATTCTAAATGGATTCTCAAGTGTAGGCTGAACGACTCTCCTCTAACGTTTACACAGCAATTGATACATTGTGTTTGTGGGTTTTCAGCAGTTTAATTCTGAAATCCTCTGCCTCTGTTGGAGTGAAGGCGAGTTACCTCAAGACATGAGGGATGCTAACGTAGTCACACTGTACAAAAACAAAGGTGACAGAAGCGATTGCAATAATTATCGTGGCTTATCCCTCCTTAGTATCGTTGGGAAAGTCTTTGCACGAGTAGTACTGAAGAGGCTCCAAGTACTTGCAGAGCAAGTTTATCCTGAATCACAGTGCGGTTTCCGTGCCAACAGATCCACTATAGATATGATCTTCTCCCTTAAACAACTTCAGGAGAAATGTAGGGAGCAAAGGGAGCCACTCTTCGTTGCCTTCATAGATCTCACAAACGCTTTCGATCTGGTCAGCAGAGATGGTCTCTTCAAGATCCTCCCCAAAATTGGATGCCCACCCAAACTTCTCAGCATCATCAGATCCTTCCACGAAGACATGAAAGGCACTGTCGTCTTTGACGGCTCAACATCAGCAGCCTTCAACATACGGAGCGGAGTGAAACAGGGTTGCGTCCTGGCTCCCACCCTGTTTGGAATCTTCTTTCCTGTGATGCTGAAAGACGCATTTGGTCCTGCAGCTGAAGGTATCTACCTCCGAACCAGGACAGACGGAAAGCTCTTCAACCTCTCCAGACTAAGAGCCAAGACGAAAGTCAAGCTGAGGTGCCTGCGTGACTTCCTCTTTGCAGACGACGCAGCAGTAACCGCTTACTCAGCCGAGGGCCTACAGCAGCTCATGACTTGCTTCAGCAATGCCTGCCAAGACTTTGGGCTTACCATTAGCTTGAAGAAAAAAAAAGGTCATGGGACAGGGTGTTGACTGTCCCCCAGTCATCAGCATCAATGAACATGAACTGGATGTCGTCCATGACTTTGTTTATCTGGGCTCAACTATCTCAGACACGCTCTCACTTGACGCAGAGCTCAACAGGCGCATCGGCAAGGCAGCTACCACCATGACCAGACTGACAAAGAAAGCATGGAACAACAGCAAGCTGACCGTGCACACAAAGATCCAGATCTACAGAGCCTGCGTCGTGAGCACCCTCCTGTATGGCAGCGAGTCTTGGACTTGGCGTGCTCGACAAGAGCGAAAGCTCAATGCTTTTCATATGCGTAGCCTCCGACGCATTCTGAACATCATTTGGCAGGACAAGGTCCCAAACAACGCTGTCCTGGAAAGAGCCGGATGCACCAGCATGTACACGCTGCTGAAACAGACGTATGCGCTGGCTCGGCCATGTCGTGCGCATGGATGACGGACGGATTCCTAAAGACCTCCTCTATGGAGAGCTTGTGCATGGAAAACGTCCCACAGGCAAACCACAGCTGCGATTCAAAGATGTGTGCAAGAGGGACCTAAAAGCCTTGAACATCGACCAGAACAACTGGGAAGCAACAGCCCTCGAACGGTCAGCCTGGAGACAGGCTGTGCAGAAAAGTCTCTCCAAAGTTCGAAGAGACACTCGCTCAGCAGCACGGGGAAAAGAGAATGAGAAGAAAGGCTGCAGCCCAGGCAGACAGACCAGCGTCAGACTTCATCTGTGCCCTCTGCCACAGGGACGGTCATTCCCGCCTCGGACTGGGCAGCCACACCCGTCGCTGTACCAGAATAGACACCTAGAGCGCAACTCCATATTCTTCCGAGACTGAAGGATGCCTACTATTTTAATTCTGCAATCACATTCCTCCTGGCTCATGTTTCTACCCTTCACTGGCTGATTTGGGTGTTGATAATTTTTTTTTATAACTCTTGGTGATGAGAACAATACATAATTTACAGACTATGCTATATCTCCAATGGTTGCTGAGGGACCACAAAACATTCAAGCGTGTCTTATTGAAGAGTCTGAATCTTCAGATCAAAACCGTCCTAGCAGGCTTTTTGTGTGGTTCTTATTCTAATATTCGATTAATGTTCCTGTATGATATTAGGATATGAACGATTTTATATTCATACTTGAATTTCCTTTTCCCATTTTCATAGATACACACACGCACACACACACACACACACACACACACACACACACACACACACACACACACGCTCATATTTTTTGGTGCTAAATCTTTGCCAACTTATTGTAATGGTGAAGGAACACACGCGCGCCCGCACACACACACACACACACACACACACACACACACACACACACACACACACACACACACACACAGTCACTGTATAAGACAGTAGACAGGGATATATGTATGTGTATATCCCCCTTTTATAACCACCCTTCCCCTTTTACCTGAGAGTACGAACGCCACACAACAAACACAGACAAAGGAAATATGGTGCACAAACAGAAAGCTTTATTTGCATTCACACACGCACTCTCTCCCACAGAATGGCCGATGAAACACCAAGACCTCTATATCCAACACACACAGGCAGTTTTCCCCACACGAAAAACAACAAACACACAAAAAAAACACCCCAAAGAATCCAACTATACCAACACCAATACACGACCATCAGCGCATGGCCCCTTATGCATGCCTGTGCACGCTGCACATTCACATATAGTTACCCTTCCTTCAGGAGGCACACACACACACCTCAGCCCACTGAATGCAAATACCAGAAAGGACAAGGGTGAATTATTACATCACCTGGTAACCCCAGGCTGAAATATCAAACAAGGTTGATACTTCATAGAATCTGAGATGCCCACGCGATGTTTTTCCCAAGCTGTATTCCTTATGCTAATTTTTTATGTACCGGTGTCAGACTATCCGTACACCCAAGCTCAACCCCCAAAATATTCAAAAACAAATTGTTCAAGTGACCCGAAACCCAATGTTGCACTTTCAGTACTTCATTCAAAGTCCCTGGCGGGTACTTGACACACGCAAAAAAACCCAAACAAACTCCCCTTCAGAAACAAACAAACAAACAAACAAACAAACCAGCAACACAGCGTTTCCCAATGTAATTATGTAAACGTCTGTCTCTGTTTCACGACGCCCTCACACCAATGTACCGCCCAAAACACAAGACCTGCACTGAAGCGCTTGAGATGAAGCAGCAGGAATAAAAAAAAATCGTGATGCATCGAAGAGCGCGGTCCCCTTCTTACCGGGCACCAACTACACTCGCACATCACACGCAGATAGTAGATCGCAGTGAGCCCTTAAGATGCTTGCCCACCCTGAAGAAAGGATAGAGCTGAAGTCGGAGGAA
>JAFLJL010003287.1:0-7500 GCA_018398815.1 Conus ventricosus | reverse complement strand
CCCTCGAAGTATTCTCCGTTGGCTCGAATGCAAATTTCAAGCCTCCTACGCCAATTCTCAAGCGCCCTCTGGTAGTCGGTTTTAGGCAGACCGGACAACTCTGATCTTACGGCTTTGGCGAGGTCTTGTACCCGGTCAAACTTACGCCCAGCGAGCTTTTCCTTCAGAGCAGGGAACAGCCAGAAGTCGCATGGGGCCAAGTCGGGGCTGTAGGGTGGGTGGTCCAAAACTTGGATTCCTTGCTCGCTCAGGAAGGTCGTGGTGACCTTCGCCTTATGGACACTGGCATTGTCATGCAGAAGAAGGGTCCTCTGGGTGCTGACGGTTGGGCGCTGCTCATGGATTTTTCCTACAACTTTTGGGAGCACAACTTGGGTATAGTAGGAGGCAGTGATTGTTGATTTCTCAGGCAAAATGTCAATTGCCACAAGGCCTTGCGTGTTGAAAAAAATAGAAAACATTCGCTTGCGACTCTGGAATCCTGGGCGAAGAACAACTGGTCGGTCTCCGTCAGGCCAACCCACATGCGGTTGCAGCGTTTGTTGGGGATGCCGTAGAATGTCAGCCAACTCTCGTCTCCCGTCACTAAGTCACACAGTCGTTTTGGCCCATTGGGCTCAAACTCGTCGAGCAGTTTGCGTGAACATGCCACCCGCTGCTGCTTCTGATCATCGCTTAAGAGATGTGGCACCCATCTTGCAGCCAGTTTTCTCATGTGAAGGTCTTTGTGCAGAATGTTGTTAATGGTGCCAATTGAAAGCTCACATGCCTCGCTTAATTCCCGCACAGTCGAATGTGGATCCTCCTCTATCAGTCTTTTCACAAATGCAATGTTTTGTTCGTTCCGAGCTGGTAAAGCTCGCTCTGCACGATTACCCCAATCAGATGGCGCCCTACCTGCTCTTAATTGTTTGACCCATCTGCAAAACTGTGCGGTAAGACACACAATCCGTTCCGTAAACAGCTTGCAAATCTGCGTGTATCCTCCTACAATCGTCACCAAGTTGTAGCCTTGTGAAAGTGTAGAAACGAAATTGCTCATTGGTGACGTCCATTTTTTTCAGGCTCAGCTGTTTGAAACACAGTTGTAATTACGTCATACTCCGAGTTGCGTCATGACGTCAACTTTATTTTCTGCAATTCTAATCAGGTAAACTTTAAAGTTGTGTTTGGTATAAACATTTTTCTGTGCGGTGCTTCGTTTCCAAACGGCAAGCCTAGTGTCATCTTAAATTGAACAACCCTCGTAACAACACAGACATAACAGGGTCAGAAATGGAAATCATTCTCCACACCAAGAAAAACATTACTACACAGCAGAAATGAAACCTGGATCAGGAAAACCAACAGAAACTCAACATTCGACGTGGCCATGGGATCATATGATGGTGCAGAAACATGTGAACTGGTCGGACTATTCATGCTGTCCAACATCAAGAAAAACCTCGGAACACAAGTCGGACTATACAGAGACGATGGCCTTGCTGCACTGACCAACAACCCAAGAACCATCGAAAATAAGAAGAAAGAACTATGCAAAATCTTCCAAAACCACAACTTAAAGATTACCATTGAAGCAAACAAAAAGGTAGTGAATTACTTAGACATAACACTGGATCTCAACAATCACATATATAAACCATACAAGAAACCCAACGATACACCTCTTTATGTACACACCAAAAGTAACCATCCACCATCTATATTAAAGACCATACCCCATGGCATAAACAAGAGACTATCAAACCTGTCATGCAATGAGAGAGTGTTCAACAATGCAGCAGTAGAATACCAGGAGGCACTACAAACAAGTGGATACAATTACAAATTACAATACAACCCAGACAACAACACAAACAAAAGCAAGAAAAATAGGAAAAGAAAAATCATATGGTATAACCCCCCATACGACGGGAAACTCAAAACAAACATAGGGAAAGAATTCTTCAAAATCCTAACAACTTCATTCCCAAAAGAACACAAACTGTCCAAAATATTTAACAAAAACACTGTCAAACTATCGTACTCATGTATGCCCAACCTTAAAAACCTAATTGACGCATCCAATAAAATGAAAATCAACACAGCAAAGAAGGGTGAAGAAAGGAAATCTTGCAATTGCACCAGAAAGGAGCAGTGCCCACTAGACAATAAATGTCTTCACAACAACATTGTATACCAGGCTACTGTGACATCAGAAAATGAAAAAGAAACATACATAGGGATCACTGAAAACCACTTCAAAACCAGATATGCAAACCACAAACAGTCATTTAATAAAGAAAAATATAAAAACCACACAGAACTGAGCAAATATATCTGGAAACTTAAAGACGCAAACAAAAGCTACAACATATCCTGGAAAATCATAAAACGAGCATCACCATACAGCAATGTTTCAAAAAGGTGCAACCTATGTTTAACTGAAAAATGGTTAATACTATGCAAACCATACTTAGCAACTTTAAACACCAAAACAGAAATAGTAAACAACTGCAGGCATACATGGAAATCGTTGTTAGTGAACACACCCAAAACAAAAACCTGAAAGCCCAAAAAAAACACGTGCAGCCAACCCGCACGTGCAAACAACCGCAAACGGGAGCCCACACGCTATATAACATCCTCGGTGGGCAAACCAATAGCCATCCTGATGACAGCGCAACACGCTTGAAACAAATTTGTAGATAGTTTTAAGACTCATCTTGGAGAATATAAGCTTGCTGAAGGCTAATTTTGAGAAGCATTTATTTTATTTTTCCCCATCCACCCACTCAAGCACATACTGTTAGTTAGGCAGAATCATCTGCCACTGCGGGTATGAATGCGTATCTCCCCCTATTTCTTCAATCTAAGACATAAGAGCAAGCTTTGTTTATTATTCAATATTTCTTGCAGTCATTGCAACACCAAGCTGCTCTGTAAGTTGCTGGAACGGTGCTCGGTACTTATCCTTGGAATTTATTAGTTTGTTTTATATATATATATATATATATATATATATATATATATATATATATATATATATATATATATATTATATATAACAGATTCTGAGAAGGAAATCATTCTCCACACTAAGAAAACCCTTCTCCATAGCAACAGTGAAACTTGGATAAAAAAAAAACCAGCAGAAATTCCACATTCGATGTCACGATGGGATCTTATGATGGAGCTGAAACTTGTGAATTAGTTGGACTCTTCATGTTGTGTCATATACAGAAAATACTTGGCAAACAGGTTGGCTTATACAGAGATGACGGTCTTGCCACGTTAAACAATAAACCCAAAACCATTGAAAACAAGAAAAAAGAACTTTGTAAAATTTTTCAAAGCCATAACCTAAAAATCACAGTAGAAGCCAACAAAAAAACAGTAAATTATTTAGACATAACATTAGACCTTAAGGATCATACATACAAACCATATAAAAAACCTAATGACACACCTGTCTACGTAGACATCAATAGTAACCACCACCCTCCATCTTAAAAACCATACCTAATGGTATAAACAAAAGATTATCTAAACTGTCATGCAATGAGAAAGAATTTAACAGTGCAGCAGCTGAATATCAAGAGGCGCTGAAAAAAAGTGGCTACAACTACAAATTACAATACAACCCAGATAACAACATGAACAGCAACAGGAAAAACAGGAAAAGAAAAAATATATGGTATAACCCTCCATATGATGGAAGAACAAAAACTAACATAGGAAAAGAATTACTCAGAATCCTTAAAACATCATTCCCAAAAGAACATGTACTATCTAAAATATTCAACAAAAATACCGTCAAGCTATCATACTCACGTATGCCCAACCTTAAAAATATAATTGATTCTTCCAATAAAACCAAAAACAACACAACCAAAGAGGGTGATGAAAGGATATCTTGTAATTGCACTAAAAAAGACCAGTAGAGAACTATAAAATGTCTGTTCTAGCCCATCCACCCTCAACCAGTTTCGGGTGGATGACTCTAGAACAGACATTTTATAGTTCTCTGACAAGTAAGACTTCAACAATGAATTAAAAATAATAATCCATCACACACTCTCTTTCAATAACCAAAAAATAACGACCCTACAAACAAACATACTGTGTAGGGTTATCCGTTTTCAATACTAATTTGCTAAACTTTTCAGATTTTAGTTTTTGCTTAATCCTGTGTTTTTCCTGATCATTTTCAATAACATCATTTTCAAGCATACATTCATCAAATGAGTTTCTTTCTTTCATGTGAAATAAAACTACAGTCTTTAACTGTCTTCTAAAGTCTTTTAAAACTGAGTTATATGTTTGACATAAAATCCACACACTTATCCCAGCATGTCTTCCACTGAACGCTAGTTTTGACAAAGTGTTTCTCTTTTTAACTATGTCTCTTTCTGCTGAACAGTCATCTATAATAAATAGTGTCTGCGTTCCTTTAAACAGTTTATAAAAGTATTCTAAACACTTGCTCAGTTTATTGCTAGGATCAACTAAAAAATGTCATCATCTGTCCATATAAACCTTCTATCATGATATGCTTTGTTAAATTCAAGTGTTGGACAGAAAATTACAATATAATCAAAATTATAGCGATAAACTGTTTGCAATAGATCTAGGACAAATATTGTTTTTCCACAACCAGTCTGTCCACAAATTAGGGAACAATGAGGGGTTTTTGTCATAAAGTTTAACTTTTGCATTGCCGCCATAGTCGCCTGCTCCATAGTTTTTATAACAGAATTTAATTTAATTTAATCCTGTTATTATATTTATCATACTCTCTGTCAAAACTTGTTCAGTGTAATAAAACCCTATAAGGCCTAAATGTGTAAGATTAATCCAATTCAGTTCTGTAAGATTGTTTCTATTTAAGTCAACATTGATTTTGTTGCTTGTTGTTATGACCTTAATATCCTCGCCATTGTGAAGAACAACGATGGTAACTTTAAGACGGTTAACGTCTAAGTTTTGCCAGCTAATATTAATTCCTTTTAAAAGGACGTCACTAACGCCCACAACCCCATCCCTCTCCTTATCTTTTAAGACAGAAATTTCAAATATCATTGTGAACGTGTCTCCTAATTTCCTGTGCGGAAAGAACTGTAATTTTGTAGAAGCTTCCTTTAAAACCGTTTCTCTTCTGTGGAGGATGTACTGTTTTTTCCCATACGGCGTTATTTCAATCTCTTTCCGACTATTGTCCTCTGGCATAAGACTTATATGTAAAGGGCCAGAATTGAATGCTTTTCTGAAACTTTTTTGACGGCTAAAAAATGTAAATGGGCTTATGAATTCAAATTTTATGTCCCATTCTAAATATGGTTCTAAGTGCCATTTGCTGTCAGGTTTTCGAACTATTTTATATTCATACTGGCCGGCATTATTTGCTTCTACATTGCGCAGTTGCTCTAGTTTAGGAAACATTTTATTGTCGCCAACCTCTTTGCATTTATAATCACCATCTTTAGTGTACTCAAAACCATACAAAGCGCCTATCTCACCATTTTGTTCAAAGTCTGCAACGTCTGCAAGGTCTTTTAATTCTAAAGTTATACACCTCACAGGCGCTAATGTAACTCCGGGTTCTTCTGGTCCACGCGACATTTTTTAGAACAACTCATTATTATATTTCCAAAACAATGTGCAGGTTATCACATTTCACAACTTTTCCTGTTTTGTCTGCGATTTTTATATTAATGATCTGACCCTGCCACAAACTAATCTTTTAAACTGTAAATTAGGGAATTGTATAATTTCATAATCGCAATATGCAGCTTTCCCTGATGGAAGAGCTCTCAAAACAGTTGAGGGCCTTCCATCATATAAGTTTTCATCAGTGCTCAGCTCATCCAAATGAACATAGAGTAATGAATGTAATGCAAGATCGAGCGGATTTTCCCCCTCATAAGTAGTTTTGTTTGGCGCAACTCTAAAACTATGAATGGGCCGATTGGCAGTTGTAAAGCCTAGCATTTTAGCTAGCTCTCCATCAAAATAGTAACCTACTTCTTCTTCTTCAGGTTTGAAGGTCAACATTGTTTTTAGATTTGCATTGTTAAGTTTGAGAGTAAGTCAAAGTTACTCATTGCTTCTTTTAGTGAGCAAAACCCGTAATAACCATCAGGTATTGTTAACTGGCTAACTAATTGTCCTCTATTATTAACTTTTTTAATCTTATTATTCTCCTTGGATTCACTTATATTAAACCATACGACTTTGTAAAAATTTCATGAAGTGCAACCATTTTGTCTCCGCAATTGTTATCAATAGCATGTTCTAAAAACGAAGGCCGGTCTTGAGTTGTTATTGTTACAAACATTTTTTAAACGAAATAAAAATGAGTGCATTCAAAAAACTAATACAAAATATTCTGTTGGGCCGCACTACAATCTTAAAAATTAAACAACTGATACTCTTGACATTTCTGTGACCCAGACTGACACCTTTCAAGTAAAGGTTAGTACTCCATTAAACAGATATCTTAACCCTCCTATTAAAAACGACCACATCCTGAAAGTGTAGTTTAGTCATCCGATGCAGTTTTATCAGAACCAGTTAAACTTTTCTGTGTTTTGTGCATCAACTGGGTGTGGAGTGTCGCATGCTGCTCACTTAAATCATCCTGATCCTTTGGTGAGGTCAGTGTACAGATTTCATTTTTATTACACCTTCAGACGTATTTTGACTGAATTGCAAGCTCCATTACCAAATGACAAACCGTTTAATCCATTCAGCACAGAATAGACATGAAGGCTTTTGAAAGGATCTGTAACGAATTCAATATTAAGAGTCAGATCTTAATCATGGTCTAGGCACCCCTTATTTTTGGGGCGTGCACAGAAAGTATAACTATGACTGGAATCCTCCTTACACCATCTTTCTCTTCAGGCACAGCTGTTCACCTAGGGTCTATAGAGCAAGAGCATAAAACAGCATGGACAACATTTATCTTAGACGCTTCTAAGGGCCTAACTAAAGCAGGAATAGAACGAATAAACGACTCTGTTTGTGCTTACGTTTGGTGTTTGCTAGGTTCGCAAGCACAAACGAGATCGAGCATAACAGATCCTTCTACTGGTTTTGATGCACAAAAACAATACTTAGCAAATTTAGAGGACGCCATTATTCTACAGTTGATTTGCCTTCAAGTATTAAAAGATACCAAATTTTACAATACGCAAGATCAAAAGTAGACTTTGCTGTTGGCACTGGTTTATACATGCTACCTTCTGACCTCAGGCTTCAGATAGGACAATATAAACTATAATAATGAAATCCTTGTGGCAGGCAATGAACAGAAAGTCGGGAAAAACAAATAAATTCTGAGCCAGTAATATTGCAAGCAGTAAACAAACAAGATGACCTCCTAAGAAAAGTCTCCAATCCCCGTGGCCCAAGCCGAGGCCTTGAAAACGCGAAGTCAAAAAAATAATGACCATGAATCTGAAAGACAGCACTTGTTTTTGTATAACTGTAACTGTCTTCTTACTAAAAATTTTTTTT
>JAFLJL010003286.1:0-7500 GCA_018398815.1 Conus ventricosus | reverse complement strand
CTGCAACTCTCAATTCACAATCACTGGAACTCTCCATCACAATCACATGGAACTCTCCATTTACAATCACTGCAACTCTCAATTCACAATCACTGCAACTCTCCATTCACAATCACTGCAACTCTCAATTCACAATCACTGCAACTCTCCATTCACAATCACTGCAACTCTCAATTCACAATCACTGCAACTCTCCATTTACAATCACTGCAACTCTCCATTCACCATCACTGAAGTCCGTGCAGCGGCAGTTATCTGGGATGTACGTTGATGCATGCTGTACCGGGTCCTCCTCAATTTGATTGACTGATCATAGGTGTCTGTGTGTTCGTCTCTCTCTCTCTCTCTCTCTCCTCTCTCTCTCTCTCTCTCTCTCTCTCTCTCTCTCTCTCTCTCTCTCTCTCTCTCTCTCTCATTATATGTGTGCATACGTGCGTGCGTGCATGTGTGTGTGTGTGTGTGTGTGTGTGTGTGTGTGTGTGTGTGTGTGTGTGTGTGTGTGTGTGTGTGTGTGTGTGGTGTCCACTCTCTCTCTCTCTCTCTCTCTCTCTCTCTCTCTCTCTCTCTCTCTCTCTCTCTTCTCTCTCTCTCTCCACTGTATGTATGTGTATGCGTGCGTGCATGTGTATGTATGTATGTGTGTGTGCGTGCGTGGTGTGTGTGTGTGTGTGTGTGTGTGTGTGTGTGTGTTGTGTGTGTGTGTGTGGTGTGTGTGTGTGGACACTGGACAAACATTATTGATGAAGGAGGAAGTGTTGATGTAGTTTACATGGACTACCAGAAGGCCTTTGATTCTGTCCCACACCAGAGACTCATTGAAAAAGTTCGAGCACATGGAGTAAGTGGAAGAGTGCTGGGGTGGATACAAGACTTTCTGAGCGACAGAAGACAAAAAGTGGTCATCAACGGTATCCATTCCCAAGATGCGGAAGTATCTAGCGGCATCCCCCAGGGCAGTGTTTTGGGCCCACTTCTGTTTGTGATCTTCATCAATGACCTGCCAAAAGCTGTGAAGTCAGCAGTGAAGATGTTTGCGGATGATACGAAACTGTATGGAAGAAGCGATATTGCGCAAGGCATCCAGAACTTGCAAGACGACCTGGACCAACTCCAGATGTGGTCAGACAAATGGCTTCTAAAGTTCCACCCGCAAAAGTGTGCTGTGATGAAGCTTGGGACAACAAAATCGGAGGCAACATACCATATGACAGTGAAAGAAGAGGACGGAAGCACCAAGAAACTAACCCTGGCAGAAACAAAAACAGAAAAGGATCTGGGTGTATGGGTGGACAATAAGCTGAACTTCGCAGACCATGTAGCACACGCAACTGGGAAGGCAACAAGAATAGTTGGACTATCAGAAGATCATTCGACTACCTAACGGAGGAAGTACTCGTCCAACTATTCAAAAGCCTGGTGCGACCAATCCTGGAATATGGACACAGCGTTTGGCAACCAAACCAGAAGACACTCTGCAGTGATGTTGAAGATGTGCAACGGCGGGCCACAAAGCTGTTGGGATCGCTGAAAGACAAGCCGTACCCAGAGAGACTGAAAATCCTGAGACTTCCTACACTGGAGCACCGTCGACTCAGGGGAGACATGATCGAAGTCTACAAATACCTACATGGATACTACGCAGTCCAACAACCTAAGTTGACACTGGCAAGCGGAAGGGCCCTCCGGGGACACTCTCTCAAACTGCAGAAGGATAGATACAGACTCGACCTCAGGGGGAACTTTTTTGCTCATAGAGTGGTAGCAGCATGGAACAGCCTCCCCGAGGCGGTAGTGACCGCACCAACGACAAATGCCTTCAAAAGTCGACTGGACCACCATTGGAAGAGCCTGCCCAGCCTGTACAACCCAAAATGCCAAAATTAGTCACTCAGTCTTGCAAGCCACGCATGACGGTCACTGTCTGAGTGATAAATTCCTCTAGAGGAACCACGAACAGACCATTGGTCTCAAACGTGGACTAAGTCAAGTCAAGTCAAGTCAAGTGTGTGTGTGTGTGTGTGTGTGTGTGGTGCCTATCTCTCCATTCTATCTCTCTCTCTCTCTCTCTCTCTCTCTCTCTCTCTCTCTCTCTCTCTCTCTCTCTCTCTCTCTCTCTCTCTCCTCTCTCTCTCTCTCTCTCTCTCCTCAAATACTATCTTGCCCTAACGTTCAAGTTAATTTCACTATCATGTTTATAACGTCTTCCCATAAATCATCTTTCATTAAACTGGAGGTCTTCTGAGCTCAAGCTCCTCTCACCACAGGGTGATAAACTCAATCGTGTTTGCATCAGGAAGATTCCAAATGTTCCTTTAGTGTGAGAGCTGATGGAGAAAGGGGCGAGTGTGGGGTTAAAGGGAGACAACTCTGTTAAGAGTGAACGCGAACACTTAATCTGTCAGTAAAAACAAAATGGTGACGCTTGATGAATAAAGAAAATATAGATGCTTCTGCATGGACGCATGCTCGTGCCCCTGCTTGTGTGTGTGTGTGTGTGTGTGTGTGTGTGTGTGTGTGTGTGTGTGTGTGTGTGTGTGTGGTGTGTGGTGTGTTGTGTGTGTGTGTGGTGTGAGAGACAGGAGAGAGAGAGAGAGAGAGAGAGAGAGAGAGAGAGAGAGAGAGAGAGAGAGAGAGAGAGGAGAGAGAGAGAGAGAGAAGAAATGAAATGTATGTTTCTGTAACGTTTACTATCTGTCTGGCTCATTGTGCTGGTTGCTGTGGTTTGTTTAATTGTTTGTTTGTATGAGCAGTCCAGTTGGATACGACAGTATACTTAATCTCAATAATTAAGCTATAACAAGATGGTTCTACGGTAAGTGACAACCGCAGATAGAACACAGAACCGGTGTTTCTTTCTCTTTTAATTAGTGAAAACCGGGGGGGAGGGGGGGGGGGGGGGGAGGGGGTGGATCAAAAGGAAACTTGATACGAACAGTTTAATCTAAAAATTGAACGTGGCAAAGGGGAGAGAGAGACTGACAGACAGACAGAGAAGGTACGACAACGTTGTGGTTATTCGTCAAACTATTGTTCACATTTTTGTTCATGTTGCTTGTTTGTGTCTTTTTTCTGTCCTTTGTTTTTCTCTTTTGATGTTGTTCTTGTCGTTCATGTCGTTTCAATTCTTTTGTACAATGTGTATTCATCGATGTTCAGCTGCCATAGCTTGAGACATATCTACTACACGATTCTTCTGCATCCATCCACATGGTGTCTCAGCAAGGACGGTAAAATAATCACAGAGACATACTGACTGTTAAAGAAACGGAGAGACAGCTGAACTCACGCTTAGGGTACACATCCTAAGGGTTTTACAAAAAAGACTGTGTGATAACATTTTAATCCTCCCATCCGAGATAATGAAATGACAGATTAGAAGCAAATTTTTAGCTTTACTTTCCCTGAAGGGAACCAACAGATTTCCTCCAAGTCTAAACACCTTATTTTTTGTCTGTCTGTCTGTCTGTCTGCGTGTCTGTCTGTCTGTCTGTCTGTCTGTCTGTCTGTCTGTCTCTCTCTCTCTTCTCTCTCTCTCTCTTCTCTTTCTCTCTCTCTCTCTCTCTCTCTCTCTCCTCTCTCTCTCCTCTCTCTCTCTCTCTCTCTCGTTCTCTCGGCTGAAATTCAAAAGCGCACGCTCATTTACGCTAACGGAAAACATTAACATTAACTGGCCAACAATTATCACGCGCCAACGAAATAATGAAATAATAGGAAGTACATCCGTTAACTAGTCGCATTCTAGATTTGTTTATATTTCATATTTGCATTGGCTCCTTTTATTTATTGTGACAACAAACAATGTCTAGCCTTCCCTTTCCACTCCTGCCATTGTGACAACAAACAATGTCTAGCCTTCCCTTTCCACTCCTGCCATTGTGACAACAAACAATGTCTAGCCTTCCCTTTCCACTCCTGCCATTGTGACAACAAACAATGTCTAGCCTCCAGAGAATGTAAATATGTTGGTTCAAGACCACCCATCTTATTTTGCACGAAAACCCCCCTTTTCACATCCAAATCACGTCCATCTCATGTCAATTTTGACCAAAATTAACACCTGTTTTCTAAAAAATTAACATGCCAAAACTGCCAAATATTGACGCAATCGGCACATTAAAAATGGGGGCTTACGTGCAAGATAAGATTTGGTGATCGGGAACCCGCATATTTACATTCTCTCCAGGGGCATAAAAATTAAGGGTTTACAGTACGCTCTTCTACTTCCAGCACCATTAATAAATCAGAACGCGCATATTTACATTCTCTTAAGTTAAGAACTTAGGACGATTTAAGGTGATTTGGGGTGATTTTGGGGTGACTTGGGGTGACTGGGGCGAAGGTATCAAGCGTGCTAAAGTGGATGGAGGTGTCAGGGAATGTTAAGTGGAACTGGTAGGACCACTCTTGACATCTGCAATGCGCCCCGCCAACCAATCAATACTCTACTACAACTGCTGCTAGAGGGAGAGAGCGGAAAAACCCAGGGCTCAAAATAGACCTTAGCAGCCTATTGATCGTTTAGCGGTGCGCGTTGCAGTGTGTGTTACAGGCCCATGCCCGTATATTTACATTCTCTCCAGGGACATAAAAATTAAGGGTTTACAGTACGCTCTTCTACTTCCAGCGCTATTAACGTCCGCGGGAATTAGACCTTACTAATTTTCTAATATTCTCTTCTACCTCAAGCACTATTAATAAATCAGAACAATCAGCTGGCCTTCAATCTTGATTAGTTACTTTTACATCCAATGAATTTAAAGAACCCTGAATTAATTCTTTAAATAGCACTATTGGATTCTTTTTTGCACCCATGGTGGTGAGAACACCACAGTATTATGGACTGTGGTGTGTCTCTATTTGACGCCGGGAGCACAGACACAACCAGCCGTGTCTCCCTGATGAGTCCCGATCCAGCGGGCGAAAGGCCTCGGAGCAGGCAATACAAATATATCTGCCTTCAAAAGGGATTGCGATGGTTCCCTTATGCAGCTAGTGAAGAGTTTTCATACCTGTAACTTTTTTTTTCATTTTCCCAGTTTCTCCATCTTCAAACTCCCCTCTCCCTCCCCTTAAGTCCAAATCTTTGCCAGACAGTTCAGTTGTTGGCCTGCGCTTGTTTTTCCCCCACTATTAGATTGTTCGTCTATGTATTTGTCTGACTTTATTCAAAGTTTAAAAGGCTGTGCCAGTCTTGAATAAAAGTTACTCTGTGTTAGGTTTCCTTATGGGAGCAAAACATACCCCACTTGTTTACTGTTTATCGTTTACTGTTCCCTACCTCATTTCATTTCCGATTTTGCTTTGATTAAATTGAGGTTATTTGTATTTGTTTCTGTCCGTCTGTGTGTTTGTCTTTTGATCTCCCTTGCATCTTTGGGTGGATCCTCAGGCGTAGGCTCAAAGACTGTCCCCTACATTTTATATTATTTGCATAACGTCTTTAGTTTTACAGCAACTTTTTTTCCTCCCCACACTTTCGTTTGGTTGCATTTACTACTCTTCGCTGGCTGCTCTGGGGGTGCTATTGGATTCTTTTTTGCACCCATGGTGGTGAGAACACCACAGTATTATGGACTGTGGTGTGTCTCTATTGACGCCGGGAGCGCAGACACAACCAGCCGTGTCTCCCTGATGAGTCGCGATCCAGCAGGCAAAAGGCCTCGGAGCAGGCAATACAAATATATCTGCCTTCAAAAGGGATTGCGATGGTTCCCTTATGCAGCTAGTGAAGAGTTTTCATACCTGTAACTTTTTTTTTCATTTTCCCAGTTTCTCCATCTTCAAACTCCCCTCCCCCCTCCCCTCAAGTCCAAATCTTTGCCAGACAGTTCAGTTGTTGGCCTGCGCTTGTTTTTCCCCCACTATTAGATTGTTCGTCTATGTATTTGTCTGACTTTATTCAAGTTTAAAAGGCTGTGCCAGTCTTGAATAAAAGTTACTCTGTGTTAGGTTTCCTTATGGGAGCAAAACATACCCCACTTGTTTACTGTTTATCGTTTACTGTTCCCTACCTCATTTCATTTCCGATTATACAAAATTGGGTTTACGAGAAAATCAGAAGGTTTATTACCTTCAAATTGATAAACACCTTCTCTTGTACTAAATCTATAAGCTCTATCGCTACTGTGGAAGCCCAAGATTTTAGCCAGTCTTTAGGAAAAGTGTACTCTCTTCTTTCTTCTAGTGGAAAATTCATAGTAATTCTGAGGTTTGCTTCGTTGATTGTTAATAATATACCAAATTCGCTAAGTACTTCTTTTAAAGAACAAAAGTTGTAATAACCTGCTGGTATTTTTACATGAGTTACTTGGCCGCCCCCCTCGTTACTAATATTAATCCAATTATTTTGAGCCTTTTCAGATATGTTAACCCACTTAACTTTAAAACCAATTTCTTTAAGGGCAATCCTACAACTCCCGCGCCAATTGACAATTGGGTATGTTAAGAACAAACGCTCGTTTTGCTTGGTTATATAGATGTACATCTTTTTTATAACTATTTAAAAAAATAATTTTAAAAAATGGTAGCCTTTAAATATATTGAACATGCTACTTACAATGTAGGAGCGTTTTATAACCCCAAATCTTTAGACTTCAGCAATTTAACCATTGCCGTAGATGGATCATATGGCTTCCGGGTTAGACTTGTAAACCCGCTAACGAAATATTTAAATCCACCAATAAAGAGCGACAGAGTGCCATCAGCATGGTCATCCCACCCTATGGCTTTTTTTCAGAATCAGTTAAATTTTGCCATTTACTGCGCAACGACTGGCTGCGGTGTTTCATATGCAAACCATTTAAACCACCCCAATCTCTTGGTAAGGTCAGTATATAACTTTCATGTTTATTACCAGTACAGGCGAATACTAACTGAACTGCAAGTGCCCCTCCCTAACGTAACGTTTTTAATCCATTTAAAAGCCCAATGGACAATAATGCATATGAAAGAATTTGCAATGAATTTAACATTAATCCTTCAACTGATTTTAAACAAAAGTTAGACCGCAATCATGGGTTAGGCACATTGTATTTGTGGGGCGAACGTAGAGAATATACTTATGACTACTGGCCTGGCCACACCTCTTTTCAACCAGACAAACAAGTTCGATTGGGATCCATAGAACAAAAACACCCTAATGCCTGGACAACATTTATCTTAGATAAAAGTAAAGGCCTAACAATGCCAGGAGTTCAAAGACTTAATGACTCCATAAGGACATACGTTTGGTGTCTATTAGGAGCACAAGCACAGACCAAGTCTAGCATAGTTGATCAATCTACAGGCTTTGATGCCAGAAAACAATTTCTAGCCAATTTAGAAGATGCTATTAACTCTGCTGTTGATTTGCCTGCCAGCATACAAAAGTATCAAGACGTTCTTGCACATGCTAGTCAAGGTTGACTTTGTTGTGGGTTACGGATTATACATGCTACCCTCTGACCTTAGACTACAGATTGGCATGATACAGAATTAAAAAAACCCATGGGAAACTGGGCT
>JAFLJL010003284.1:5000-21999 GCA_018398815.1 Conus ventricosus | reverse complement strand
GGTAAGGGGGTGGAATGAAGAATGGCAGAAGCAATGTTTGAAGATAACAGCTTATAAAATTGGCTAAGAGACCGAGGAGATGAAAATTTCAAGAAATGAAACGTACTAAAAATAATTCAAACAGGGTGATTGCCAAAGCCAAACGGGTCTATTTTTCCGGTTTTTGTCTATCTGAAATTTCGGATTCAAAAGTATACATAAGGTGTGGAAAAAAGTCAAAGAAATGAAGACTAGATTTAATCTGCCTTCATTTCCCATTAAACTAGAAAACAATGTTGTACCAACATCATGGACAAAGCAGAGGCGTTTGTTAAAGGTATTCTCGGAAAAAAAGTTTGTTGTCTAATCTAAGTTCAGACATCCAGTCTTACAGAGAAAAAGAAGAGGACAATCCATATATGAAGATCCTGTTCCAGACCAACAACACTATTTAAATTCTCCTATCTCTTATGAAGAATTCTGTGAAACTCTAGAATCCTTCTCTTCCAACAAACGGCCATTGGTTTTGATGGTATCTCATACCAGTTGTTAACCACTTGCCCGAGACCTGGAAGGTGTTACTTCACTCATTTTACCAAAAATGTTGGCAAAATGAACTCTGCCAAGCATCTGGAAGAGGACAGTTGTGATACCTATACCTAAAAAAGGTAAACCTAGGTCTTCTGTTGAAAGTTATAGACCAATAGCTCTAACCTCGCATGCTGGGAAATCGTTAGAAAAAAATATTGAAAAGCGTCTTGTGTATTACTGCGAAAAACGGAACATAATCCCAAATAACCAAGCAGGTTTTCGAAAAGGTAGGTGCACGTAGATCATCTTGTAAAATTAACAACACACATTAAAAACAATTTGCGCGACGAAAAAGCACATTAGCCACTTTTTTCGACATAAAAAAGCGTTATGACAGTGTTTGGCATGCATGGCTGCTTTACAAGTTAAGAATATTGGAATAAGTGGATTATTATATCAGTATATAAAATGTTCTTAAATGGAAGATCTATTTGCACAAAAATAGGCAAAGTCTATTCTTCTTTTAAAGACATTCGCTACATTAGAGACCACACCAGATTACCTCCAAATTTTGGGTTTTGGGTTTTTTTGAGCATTGTGTGTCTTTTTATGGTCTTATCAAGAGCTCCAAACCTGCAGCCTTATGCACGACGCACGCCTTGTGCGCGACTGAGCTGTAGGCGCGGCGGTGATGACGTAGATTGGAATTTCAGTTTAGGCGGTATGTATGACCGCTGCCTGCGACTGGAGCAGCGACGGGCGCGCGCCTATTTCGCGAAGTGTCTAGGCGCCCCTCAGGGCTCGACTACAGAGTGACTAAACATGGCAGCAGCTTTTCTTTTTCTGCAGCAACGAAGACGTCGTCTGCTAAGAAGAAATAGAATATTCAGAGATAGAAGGCATCCTCTTGAAGTCTTTGATGACATCGAATTATTCGAAAGTTTAGATTGCCAAGACAGGCAATTTTCGACCTGACCGATACTATTAATGATGAGTTGCGTTATATTTATCAAAGACGTGGTGCTCTCACTCCGCATTACAGATGTGTCTTGCTTTGCGGTTTTACGCAACAGGCACTTTTCAAGACACAATTGCGGAGATGATCGGGGTGGATCAGTCCACAGCGTCACGGACAATCGTCGCGTGACAGATGCATGCTGCCACACGTCAATCGGCACATCAGACTGCCCCGGCGACAAGAGGCCGAAGAAACAAAAGTAAATTCTTCCGGATGCAGCAAATCCAAGTATTGTTGGCTGCATTGACGGAACACATGTTCGAATTCAAGTCGACTGAGAATGAGCATGAATATGTCAACCGGAAAAATTATCATTCCATTAATGTGCAGGTAAGTCATTTTAAAGTGTTTTTATTTTTATTCTTGATCTTATGATGTTAAGAGATCACTATACATGCGTGCGCATGCCAGCACATACACTCACTCACACACACACACACACACACACACACACACACATGAATACACACATGTACACACACACACATACACACACACACACACACATATACACCAGTTCAAAGTCTTTAATACTTTCAGAGGCATGGCCATGGAGAATTACAGTAACAAAACAAATAAACCAATTCAAATCACAAAGAAGAAGAAAACCCAAATTAAGTTTGAAAATTTTCATGTTCCAAGATCCAAAACAAACAGATTAGTTTCACTCAATATAGAACACAATGTGGATTGAGTTAGTACAGCACAGGGGATATTTATTTTATAATCATGCTCCAATGCAAGAGCAGTCAACATACAATGGACAAAGTCAAAAGAAATTCACAACACACACACACACACACACACAACACACACACACACCCACACACACCACACACACACACCACACACACACACACACACACACATGAAAACCTTAATCCCCTCCCCCCCCCCCCCACACACACACACACATAAATCTTCCTCCACCACAAAATAACAACAATAAAAACTGCCCTTTACCAAATATGAATTAATTAACAAATGTGTTAAATCCCAACATAGCAATGCTCTGAAAGTTCATCTTTGAACAATATTGAAGCTTATTTCCCCATAACAGGCTGTATTTGAAGTACATTTTTTTATTTAAGTTGAAAAAAAATCCTCTTTGTTTAGTTTCTTAGTCATTGAGATTCGAAGTGAAATATAGTTTGTGTGTGAGTGTGTGCGTGTTTTGTGAAAAGAAAGAGAGAGGGGAAGGGGGGGGGGGGGTGGGGGGGGAGAAGAGAGATGCAGTCTTTATTTAGCTTTTTTACTTCTACTGGCAGTGTCACGACCGACCCCTGGAGGTCTGCCGGACAGGATCGGTCTAGGTGGGAGTGAAGGAGTGACTGACCTCCACGCCCCAAAAGAGACCACACAATAAAGATTACGATACAACACCCCATTTATTCACACCACAAAATAAGCATTCCAACACACACAACATGCAAAAACCAATCAAGCACTCCAACGCCACACAACATGCACATCACAATCAAGCACTCCAACCCCCACAACACGCTCGATTATAAATAAACATTTCACCATACACGTACCAATCACAATTACAGCATTCCAGCACATTGACATTTACACAGTTTATAAAGAAACATTTCCGCATCGATCCCTTCTAACCCCATGGAGTGCGTCCACACTCCTGCCTCTGTCAAGCCTACTGGGAGCACCCTGTCGCACTAGGTCTCCGAACCAGGTCGGTTCTCGCGGGAGTCGCTCAAAGCCGACCCCCTCGACTCACAAGCAGGCAGTGAAGAGCGCGTCCCGGAGGGGGGGGGGGGGGGGGGGGGAAACGTGGCGCTGTTACTGGAGGTCCTGGACGGGGGTCAGGGCCGGCCAGTCAAGACGGCGGGGCTCCTCTACCAGTCCGCGGCCTCGACCAGCGCGTGGCCCCATCCAGTCCGCGGTCCCCAGCGGAGTGTGGCCTCAACCAGCAGTGGCACCATCCAGTCCGTGGTCTCAGCCAGAGCGTGGCCTCAACCAGCACGTGGCACCATCCAGTCCGCGGTCTCAGCCAGAGCGTGGCCTCAACCAGCACGTGGCACCACCCAGTCCGTCCTCCGGGTGAAGCCCCGAAAGGGGGGGAAACGTAGCTGGGAGGAGGGAGGAAAGGGAGGGAAGGAAGGAAGGGAAAGGAGGAAGGAAGAAGGAAGGAAAAAGGGTACTGGAACCCCGCCGTCAGTACAGTCTGACCCATGCTGTCAAATCTTAACAGCCACTCGCATGATGGGCGAGGGGAAGTCTACTAAACGCACACAGTAAACCCATCGAACCAGGAATGTTCACTAGGGTCTTCTCACACGATCCCAGTAAAAAGACTGCATTAAATCAACAGGTTATAAAACAAATATGAATTATCTTCACCCTTCCTCACTCACATTTAACATTCACCTTTCTTAGGAAATAACCAAACAGCGACCATCGCTTTATACCTGCCACCACATTTGCAAATAATAATTCAATGGCCTAATTGTCACATTTTAATAAACACATTTCAAATAAACACAAATCTCCAACCACGCATCCGAACGACAAATCATGCGTACCCCACGCTCGCGAACATAAAACTCGTTCTCCTTGCACACACAAACAGACGGTGGCGAAAGAATAAGAGTCCGGCGAATGTGACAGGGGCGGACGAGCGAGCCCAAAGCAAGTACAAACTGAATCACCAGGTTCTCTCCCATCCCCACCGACTACCGCATCACCAGATGCATAAAGGAGAAAGAATTTTGGAAATAATTTTAAAATGGCCAGGTTAAAGTTTTGAATTAACAAGAGAAAAGGTCTCACCAATATTTCTCTTACAATTTCGAAAACAAAAGAAATTTGCGCAAAAGAAGACTAAGCCGGCTAACAACAACAAACCAAACAAACAAACCACGAAACTGATGCTTACCAGCTCCCCGTGGGTGACCCCGAAAAGGCGGGTCAAACGACTCTCTCTACCCTCTGTCCAGTCAAAGTGGACAGAGGCGAAAAAGCGGAAACAGAAGAAGTGATGTCCCTCTCCTACAGGCCGACTGCAGGAATTGAAGTACTGACTGTACTTTCGATGTACGGTGAAGAACCAAGACTGGAGCAGGCGCTCCCAGAGACATTTCCGCTCGAGTGAAGAGCTAACCCCCCTCAGCAAGGCGGCCAACATCCCACCCTACGTCCCCAGAGTGAGCATACTTCAAACTAAAAGAATAAAGCACGTGCGACGGGTAAAAAGACAGGCGAGAGGCCGATAGACAGAAAGTTCGAGAGAAAGGTACCCACCACCCGTGAACCTACAGGACGAATAGCACGGGCAGTGGAATAAGAGAGAGAGAGAGAGAAAAAGCAACCGAAGTTGAGCTGAACTAAAACCAAAGGGTTTGCAACCGCACCACAAGCCACATTAAGGGACGGATACACGACAACAGCAACGACATAAACAAATGAATAATTCCGCCACCCTAGATGGGTAAAAACGTCGTAGGCCTCGTGACAAACTCGTGACAAACCCCCTTCTAAAGCATCTGTTTCTCTGAGATACAGTGCACCTTTGAACCTTGACGCATGTGCAAATTCACAACAATGGGACCGAACCCAACTCTCTGTGCTCGACAGATTTACGAAGAATCCAATACAAACATTCTACGATAGAATCATACGGGGAAATACATAATACTACATTACAAACAACTAAGCAAACCTTCCAACCATGAAAGTAAAAACCCGAACCATTGATGATTCCTACCGTTAACATCACTGAAGTGAAAACTGTCACTACACTGATACAGAGCCCAAACGGGATATAACCCTGGTTGAGGGGAAGTACCCCCTCTGACTGTTTTTCCATGTGCTGACTAGGAGCTCGGCTAAGATAGTCGATCCGTATTACAGGAAACCCCTTGATATGACGGAAAGTGAACGCATGACTCTGCAGCTCCCTGCCCAACCCATGAGTCGCGACTGACTGGCCGGATCCGTCCAGGTACTGGAGAGGATGATGATCGCTCTCCAGCACAAAACTCACGGCCGTACAAGTAGGGGTAAAACTTCCTGATGCCCCACACGACTGCTAAACACTCTTGTTCAATCGTGTGGATCTAGTCCTCGGCTCAGTGAGTTTCTTTGCTCGCTTAAGCAAGCGGTTGGAGTCCCTTCCCTTGATCTTGTAACAACCGCCCCAATCCCCCCCGCAGAAGCATCAGTCCGCAGGACAAAAGGGAGACTAGGATCGGGGAGGGGGCCAGGACTGGGGGGAGTAGTGAGGGCCGTCTTAAAGGGCGTCAAAAGCCTGTTGGCAACTCTCATCCCAAATCAGACGTTCGGGCTTCTTCCCTTCGTCAGGTCAGTGAGGGAAAGGGCAACCTTTGCAAAGTCATGGATGAACTTGCGTAGTATCCCGCAAGTCAAGGGAATGACCGCAATTCCCTTTTGGTACCAGGAGGTTTGGCACCTGCAACTTTGGTCACCTTGTCCTCCTCCGGAGCAATCACCCCGCCGCAAATGATGCCCCAGAAGGAAATCTCGTCCTGACCAAGCTGGACATTTGGAAGGACGAGCCGACATTGAACTCGCGCAGACGAAGGAACAGACACGGAGGAGCGAAACGTGGCGAGCTCCAATTACTGAGCTGAGTAGCAGGTCGTCCATGAAATTGTTCAGATCTGGCGTATCGAGAGGGAGAAAAGCAATTGTCGCATGACGCGACTGAAAATTGCTCCGGCAGTTTTTGGGGCCCAAAAGGCATCACGTTCCACTGGAACTGTCCTTCAGGCGTCGTGAATGCCTTTTTGGGGGTTTGTCCTCTCTGCGCATGGGAATCTGCCATTTATCCCTTCGCGAGATCGAACTTGGAAAAATATTTTGGCCCCGACTCATGGCTGAGCGAAGATTTTGGTCGACATCCGGCATAGGTTCAGCATCAAACCGGAGAACCTTATTCAGTCGACGAAAATCGCCCGCAAACCCTTTCATTTTGCCATCCTTCTTCTTTACCAGAAGGAGGGGGGGTTTGAGTACGGAGAACTCGCACGTTCAATGACCCCCAACCTCAACATGGCCTGCACCTCCTGCTGGATGACAGACGCCTGAGAGTGAGGCAGAGGGTACTGTTTGACCCAAATTTGGGGTCTCGGTGGTCAATGCCAGTGTACATTCGCCAAGGGTACTGTGCAGGGGCCGATCTGTGAGCACGTCCTGGAACTCCGGGCACAAGCAGTGCAGTTGGTCAGTCTGTGCTGAGGAGAGGTTAGAACCGAAGCAAACATCCTGCCACGACTCTTCCTCGACGAGAGGAAGGTGGGATGCCCTTTGAGCCAACGACACGGCGTGCTCATCGCCACTCTCCACAACGACAGGGGTGTAACCTGCCTGGCCCTGAGTCCGTCGCACGTACCCCTTCAGGGGGTTGGCGTGATACAGGCTTTCCCTTTCCCACGACACGAATCCGGTAGTCCCAGTCACCCACCCGACTGCGGGACCACGAACGGCCCTCCCAAGCAAGCTGCACCCTTGTTCTTCTTTTGGGGAAGGAGAAGCAACACTCATCACCTGGCTCAAACCACCGTTCAACACTACGTCGGTCATACAAAGCCTTGTATTTGGTTTTGCCGCCCTGCAAGTGTTGCTGAGCAAGCTGGCAAGTGTCAGCGTTTGCGGTTGCGTAGATCGCCCACATATCGACTCTCCTCCTTGACGGAAGGTTCCACATCATCGTGGGTCCACATCTGCTTCAGGATGTTGGTGGGTCCTCGCACTGTTCTGCCATACAGGAGTTCAAATGGGGAAAACCGCATGCTTTCCTGTGGAACCTCCTGTAGGCGAACATACAGCAGGAAGGAAGCGATCCCACTCCCGAGGTTGCTCTGCACAAAGGCGACGCAACATCTGCTTAAACGTCCCTTTTGAAACGCTTCGACAAGGCCTTTTGGCCTGCGCATGATAGGGTGACTTTGTTTCCTTGTGAATATTGAGCAGTGTGTTAACCTCCTGCATGACTTCGGACAAAAAACTGGGGCCCCTGGTCCGAAAGATTTCTTGGGCACGCCAGTGCGCGTCCATATCTGCCAGAGAGCCCTTTAGCTACAGGTAGGGGCGTCGATAGTCCTTAAGCGGGACAGCCTCTGGGTACCGAGGTCGCGTGTCCACCACTACCAAGATGTAGCGGGACCGCGATCGGATATGCTTAATGGGTCCCAAACCCGGGTCGACACACCGCCTTGCTGGGTGGTTTTCCCCATAGAGGCACTGATCCCAGGGAACACGCTTCAAGCGGCCTTAGGCGTTGCCGTTGGCAGAATCGCAACTGCGCAGTAACTGCCTAACCCGCGAGTTCATCCCTGGCCAGAAGAAGTCCCGTCTTTACTCGCTCGAGAGTCCGCTTGGAGCCCATATGACCTGCCATGGGGGAATCGTGGGCCTGCCGGGAACAGACTCTCTCAGGCTTTGGGGAACCACAAGCTGCTTTGGGCCCCACGATTGCCTGGGTGAAAAACCTAAAGAGGATCCCCTTGTGGAGCTTGAAGCCCACCTTGGCGTGTCGGGCGTCTGAGCAGGACGCCTACCAGTTGTCGCAGGCGTTGGGGCATCCAAGTCCCTGGCCTGAAGACGGACCATGGTAGCAGGATCGGGCCCCGGCCGAACCTCGTCAGAGATCGGCGGAGAACGGGACGCCAATTCCTGTTCCTGCTTCTTAGCTTTGGCGCGTGTGGTGACTCCCACACACGCCTGTACGGGCAGATCCGTAGACACGGACTGACTGCGTCCGTCAGCAAAGGTGACAGTATTCCCTATGAGAAGGGAATACAAGGTCGCTCCCCCGCGATGGCCCATACTTCGCCACAGAAGTAGGGGTGGAGATAGGAACGAGTACTGAAGGACGGGTGGAGGTAAAACCATCCCCCAACCCGCACACATCATAACTAGCGCCCGCCGGGCCCCAGGGGAAACCAAAATTTTTATCCCAAAGATCGTTGATGCTCCCGAATCCCTGATGGTGTCGACCCAAGGAGGAACCTACAACAGAGAGAAACCTGGGCACTCTGAATCACCAGAAGCTGGATGGAACCCACGTTAGCCGAGGCACGAGGACGAGAGAAGGGACCAGCCCCCCGACTACCAGCGGCTTTTGGACAATCTTTCTAATGTGGCCAGGACGACCCAAAGAAACACAGTCGGGGCGCTGAAATCCCCGATGAACTGCCCGCCTTGTTCAAACCCCCCTAGCAGTTGTTGGCGCCTTTTGCCATAAATCCTGTGGAGGGCTTCCTCTCCGTATCTGGCGATGCCCATAAGCCCTGCGGCTTTAGCAAACACCTCAGCGGTGTGAATCGCAGCGCGAAATCCTGAGGTGCTGTCTCGCCTATCCGGATCCTCAACTCTGGGGACACGTGTTGGGGAGCTGTTCAATGAGGATCAGATCCTCCAGCTCCAACTTTGCCCCAACTGCGCCAGTACCCTGCGTTTTGCGCAGCCTATCACCAAACTGCACGAAGGTCTCGTCGTTATTCTTCTTTATGGACCTGAACTTCCTCCTGTACGTCTCTGGGGTAGGTGGAACGCTTACGCAGAGCCAACTGCATGTCTGCATAAGACGCGCCCTTTATTTAGAGTGAGAACACACTCCCTTGCAGACCAGATAATCCCGAAAAAAGGTGCATTAAACCTTTTGTTCCTCAGACAATTGGTATGAGCTAGCAACCTTGTCAAATGCTCTAGGAACATATCAATGTCCTCACTAGGTCTGAACTCTGGAAGTTTTAACTTTGGCCTCTAACTCTATCACCTGCCTGGTGATTAACCCCTGACTTACAGATGCGGAAGACCGCGAAAGAAGTTGTTCCATCTCCTCCCTACGCAGAGCCTCCATCCTGTCTAGTTCTTTTCCCACGGAGGGCTTCCTGCCTGGCAGCCTCTTCCTACGCCGATCCCCTGTCTGGCAGCCTCCCCTCTGCGCAGAGCAGCCTCTTCCCTACGCTGAGCAGCCTCCGTCTGCGCAGAATAGCCTCCTCCCTATGCATAATCTCCTGTCTGTCAGTCCCCCCTCTCTGTGCAGAGCAGCCTCTTCCCTACGCTCTTCCCTACGGAGGGCCTCCTGCCTAACAGTCTCTTCCCTACGCTCTTCCCTACGGAGGGCCTCCTGCCCTAACAGTCTCTTCCTACGGAGGGCCTCCTGCCTAACAGTCTCTTCCTACCTGCCGCTCCAGAAACATCAGGACGGAGGTGATGTCCTGGCGGGGTCACCCCTCCGACACGGAGGATGACCCGTCTGACCCGTCCCTTGGGTCTCGCTTTACCATGAGGAAAGTCCCCCCGGGGCATACTCCTTACGAGGGGAAGCCTGGAGAGGGGGAAGGTTTCGGTCCCCTGCGACCCAACAGAACCACAGTTGCTTCGCTATACTCTGACGCTCCGAGCGGAAGTGCCAGTCGGGTCTCGACAGGAAGAACCCCCAGCGAAGAGAAGGTTTAAAGTAAATCGCTGGAAATATCGGCTATAGCACTGGAATAAGTGGAAGTCACCGTAGTCGATGTGCTGGTACTAATAGTGGGGGCTACATTTAGAAGACCCTTCTTCTTCAATGCCCGAGTAGCCATACCACCAGCCCGGGCGTTGCCATGACAACTATATTTCCCACAGTTATCAAATACAGGGGAAAGACAATTCCACTAGAAAAAAAAAACCAAAAATTTTTTGGGGCGGTGTTTATTGTGTATGTGTGTGTGTGGCGTGTGTGCGGACAAGTTCCGGCTGCTCCCACTCTGGCAACACCGCGCTCTACAACACGAGCAACAGTGCGGTGGGGCTCCCCCGAAAAAAAACAAAACAAAACTATGTCGGCTGCCCCACTCTGGCAAACACCGCGCTCCACAAGCATGAGCAACAGTGCGGTGGGGCTGGCCGGAAAAAAAACCCCCATGGCAGACGGATCCGGAGAGGGGAAAAAAGAGACACTAACGTCCGATACAACCCCCTGTACTCAATGACCCGGTAGAGAAAAAAAAAACAAGAACTGGCTAATACAAAAACAGGAATGGAAGACTGAGCGGCAACAGAAAGGCAAGACTTACGGCCCTACCTGCGTGAGGTACCCGGGGGAAGGAGGTCTGGACGCGGTCGACTCCCCTCGGGCCACCTCGACTCCCGAGTCACACTGGATGTTCCCCCCAGGCCACAACAAGACTCCCTTCACGCTAGAGTCAACCCAGCCAACCACCCACGAACAAACACGACAAACTGACTAAACATTACAAAACAGACAAAACTAAACAGGTACTCTGCGAAACGAGAGAGAGACAGCCAGAGCCCTTCAATCCCGGACGAGCCCCACAATTGTCACGACCGACCCTGGAGGTCTGCCCTGACAGGATCGGTCTAGGTGGGAGTGAAGGGATGACTGACCCCACACGCCCCCCAAGAGACCACACAAAAAAGATTACGATACAAACCCCATTTATTCACACCAGAAAATAAGCATTCCAACACACACAACATGCACAATCACAATCAAGCACTCCAACGCACACAACATGCACAATCACAATCAAGCATCAACACCCAAACACGCTCGATTATAAAAAAAACATTTCACCATACGACGTACACATCACAATTACAGCATTCCAGCACATATGACATTACACAGTTATAAAGAAACATTTCCAGCATCGATCCCTTCTAACCCCATGGAGTGCGTCCACACCCTGCCTCTGTCAAGCCTACTGGGAGCACCCGTCGCACTAGGTGCTCCGAACCGGGGCGGTTTTCGCAGGGAGTCGCTCAAAGCCGACACCTCGACTCACAAGGCAGGCAGTGAAGAGCGCGTCCCGGAGGGGGGGGGGGGGGGGGACGTGGCGCTGTTTACTGGGGTCCTGGAGGGGGCAGGCCGGCCCTCAAGCGGCGGGTCCTCTACCAGTCCGCGGCCTCGACCAGCGCGTGGCACCATCCAGTCCGCGGTCCCAGCCGGGGGTTTTGGCCTCAACCAGCACGTGGCAAACCCTCCAGTCCGTGGTCTCAGCCAGAGCGTGGCCTCAACCAGCACGTGGCACCATCCAGTCCGCGGTCTCAGCCAGAGCGTGGCCTCAACCAGCACGTGGCACCATCCAGTCCGTCCTCCGGGTGAAGCCCCCCCAAAGGGGGGGGAAAGTAGCTGGGGGAGAGGAGAAAGGGAGGGAAGGAAAAAGGAAGGAGGAAAGGGAAAAAGGAAGGAAGAAGGGGTACTGGAACCCCGCCCTCAGTACGTCTGACCCATGCTGTCAAATCTTAACAGCCACTCGCATGATGGACGAGGGGAAGTCTAAATAAACGCACACAGTAAACCCATCGAACCAGGGAATTTCACTAGGGGTTTTTCACACGATGCAGGTAAAAGACTGCATTAAATCAACAGGTTATAAAACAAATATGAATTTTCTTCACCCTTCTCTCATCACATTTAACATTCACCTTTCTTAGGAAATAACCAACACAGCGACCATCGCTTTACCTGCCCCCACATTTGCAAATAATTTCAATGGCCTAATTGTCACATTTTATAACAATTTCAAAATAACACAAATCTCCAACCACGCATCCGAACGACAAATCATGCGTACGCACGCTCGCGAACATAAAACTCCCTTCTCCTTGCACACAAAAAACAGACGGTGGCCGAAAGATAAGAGTCCGGCGAATGTGACAGGGGCGGACGAGCGAGACCAAGCAGATACAAACCCGAATACAGGTTCTCTCCATCCCCCCCGACTACCGCATTTACCAGATGCATAAACAGGAGAAAGAATTTTTGGAAATAATTTAGAATGGCCAGGTTAAAGATTGAATTAACAAGAGAAAAGGTCTCACACAATATTCTCTTACAATTTCGAAAACAAAAGAAAATTTCGCAAAAGAGAAGATAAGCCGGCTAACAACAACAAAACCCAAAAAAAAACAAACCACGAAACTGATGCTTACCCGCTACCCGTGGGTGACCCGAAAAGGCGGGTCAAACGACTCTCTCTACCCTCTGTCCAGTCGAGTGGACAGAGGCGAAGATCGGAAACAGAAGAAGTGATGTCCCCCTCCTACAGGCCGACTGCAGGAATTGAAAGTACGACTGTACTTTCGATGATACGGTGAAGAACCAAGACTGGAGCAGGCGCTCCCAGAGACATCTTCCGCTCGAGTGAAGAGCTAACCTCCCTCAGCAATGGCGGCCAACATGCCACCCTACGTCACAGAGTGAGCATACTTCAAACTAAAAGAAATGAAGCACGTGCGACAGGTAAAAAGACAGGCGAGAGGCCGATAGACAGAAAGTTCGAGAGAAAGGTACCAGCCACCCGTGAACCTACAGGACGAATAGCACGGGCAGTGGAATAAGAGAGAGAGAGAGAGAGAAAGCAAACCGAAGTTGAGCTGAACTACACCAAGGTGCAACCGCACCACAAGCCACATTAAGGGACGGACACACGACAACAGCAACGACAATAAACAAATGAATAATTCCGCCACCCTAGATGGGTCAAACGTCGTAGGCCTCGTGACAAACTCGTGACAGGCAGCCACAAAAATGGTTACCTTACCTTTTAATTTTCCCCCTGAAATCTAATGTAGTTTGGGGTACTATTTTCTGTACATTTTCATTTGATTAATTTAAAGCATTCATTCATGTTGTTTTAAGTCCAGCCGACCACTCGGGGTCATATCAGGACTGTGACAAAAACAAAAAAATCCTTAATGAAAAAGGGCATGTTAGCATATTTCATGTCAACGAAAATAATTCTGATATACAATATGCCTCTAGCGTTGGTTTATGAGCTAATTTTTCACTAGAGGATTAAAAAACCAAACCTGAATACAAATGCAAAAAATCTATATAAATACAAAAAATAAAAAAATAAAAATTGCATTAACTGTAAAAATTGCCATCGGGCAACTCACATATATCAGACCGCACACAACATGACCATGCAAAAAGTCCCCCTTTATCAGTCACCCCCAGACCCCCAAGAGAGAAGTGAGAATTTGTATGAAAGGAGAATATAAAAAAGAACCAAGAAAAAAAGGACATTTTTAGCACCAAATGTCCCAGAAGGTGGGGGCACTACTTAATCAGAAAGCCCCACGGGATGGTCCGGGTAGTCGCCTTATGACAGGCTGGACAGATGGAGGGCTTATTCTTTACACCTGGGCAAAAAATAAAACAAAAACAAAAAAAAATCCCTTAAAAAAACAAACGGCCCAGGACCCCCGAACCCTCAGGACTAAATCCTATGAAAGAGAGAGTAAGATACAAGTATAAAGGAGTAATGAAAAGTTAATAATAATAATAAAAAATAGTGCATTTGAAAAAAAAAGTGTTTTTATGTTTTCAGGTGGTGTGTGATGCTGACTTGATCTTCATAAATGTGGTGGCACGATGGCCAGGATCAGTCCATGATGCCAGGATATTGAGAGAGTCACAGCTGTTTGCTGACTTTGAGGGACCTAGACCTCCACTGGATGGCATTCTACTCGGCGATAGTGGATACATGTCTCGCCCATGGTTATTGACTCCTTGCTGAATCCAGGAACACAGAGGAGATACATTACAACTATGCACACAGCTCGACAAGGATACTGTGGAACGCTGCATTGGGTAGCCAAACAAAGATGGCAATGTCTTCGGGTTGGCTTGCGGGTTAAGCCTGAAAAAGCCTGCAGGATCATCATGGTCTGCTTGATGCTGCATAATCAAGCAAGACGTCTCAATCTTCCTGATGATCTCAACCATCTGGATGACCCAGACAATGATTCCGACTCAGACGTGGATAATGACAACGATAATCCACCAAGACGTGCTGATAGAGCCAGGGTAGCAGCAGGCCAAGCAGTGAGACAGAGAATCATCAATGCCTGGCGTAGACATGAAATCTGTTCAACTGTTTGGAAACATAATTTTGTCTGAAGAGATAAAGACATGAGAGAGAGAGAGAGAGAGAGAGAGAGAGAGAGAGAGAGAGAGAGAGAGAGAGAGAGAGAGAGAGAGAGACAGAAAGAGATAGAGAGAGAGAGAGAGTAATTGTATCACTTTTGAAAGAGAACTCAAAATCATTTTTTCTAAGTAACTTGAATTTCTTGTCTGAAGTAGGAGAGCAAGAGAGAGAGAGAGAGAGAGAGAGAGAGAGAGGAAGAGAGAGAGAGAGAGAGACGAGAGAGAGAGAGAGAGAGAGAGAGAGAGACAGACAGACAGACAGAACTTATATGAGAATAGTGGTCAAGATACCCAATACTTGGGTGAACTACTCAAAACGAAGAAGAAGAGAATGTTCTGTGTTGGAAAACTTCACATTTGTTTTTGAGCTGTGCAATTTGAAGTTCTAATTTATTTTCTTGAGTTTATTCACCTCCACATCTGACTGGTTTTTCTCAATCTCTGATTGTAGCCATGCTTTTGTTAACCGAGACTCTTCATCTTCTGCGGTAGAGCAGAAGTCATTGATTGAACAATGTCATCTTTCGTTTCTTGCGTTGTAGTTGTGGGGTGCTGGATGTTGTTGGGTTAAATATAAAACTGCCTGCCTCTACCCCAGTCTGTCTGTCTGTCGCCCTATTCATTTCGGTGTGTTTGTGTGTGTCCCTATCTCTGAGTCTATCTGCATTATCTTGTGACATCCCTGTTGAAAGAGATGTCTAAGCTAGTGTTACTTCCCGAATTTGTGTGTCGGAGATCACCACTGGCTCTCTGTCTGTAGTCTGGAGTGCAGCAGGAAGGTTGATAGCCATGGAGCTACAGCTTGGTTGAGGTGAATCATGCTGGCTGTCTGTAATGGCCATATCTGACGCCTCTCTTCCATACTCTTGCACTGAAACTGAAATATGTGAAGAAGTGTTAATAATTTCATTTAAAAACTATTGGCACACCCAAAAAATATAAGAAGAACAACCCCCCCCCACCCAAAAAAAAAAAAAAAAAAAAAAAAAACCCAAAAACAACCATTTATCTGTTTTCCACACTATCTAAATTGTCCCATGACAAAATGTACAATTTTTGAAACTTTAGTAAGAGTTAGGAAGATTTGCTGAAACATTTGTTTTGAAATTGAGTCTTTATTATATACTGAGTACAAATAATGCTCTGACGATACAAGAACAGGAAGGAGAATTAAATGCATTGTGGCTCATAGTTGCATGAATATTTAAGGTTTTCCCATCTTTGGTAGAGGTTAGCCATTTAAATATTGATACAAAAAATCATAGGCTTTATGAACAGCTCCTGTTGTTTTCTAACTGTTCCTATTTTATTTTATATACATGATGCCTTAAAGGGTCTTTCTGTTATTAATAAATATGATGTTATACATACCACTTGCAGTTGCTACATCTTGCATCTGCTCAGTTGTTGGTTCCATGGCTTGATGAGCCGTGTCAAAGCCACCTGAACCTGAAAATCATGAGATTTTAGTTTTCTTTTTTTTATGGTAGACCCTTACTATGGTTTAAATGAGCAAGAAATCTACATTCATAATTAAAAAAAAATGTTTAGCATTTTGGATACATCAACATTTTAAATTTTCACATTCACAATGCAGACTTGCACACACACACACACACACACACACACACACACACACACACACACACACCACATCACACACACACACACACACACACACACACACACACACACACCACCACACACATACCACCACCACCACACTATATACACACACACGCACACACACCACATCTCTCTCACACACTCCACCACCACCACTACACCACATTAACAAGCATACACACCACATCACACTCAGACACTCACTCTCTCACACACACACACAACACACACACATACCACCACCACTACACTACACCACACACACACCACATCACTCTCACACACATGCACATACTCCACCACCACCACTACACCACACTAACACACGCATACACACATCACACTCAGACACTCACTCTCTCTCCTCACACACACACACACCACACACACACACACACACACACACACACACACACACACACACACCACACACACACACACATGTGTAATATGTTGAGTGTTGAGTAATAAGCTTAGTAAATGAGTCTAAATCAAATACCTGCTATGCCTTGGGGTGAGGCTGCTGCTTTCCCCAGGATTTGCCCCACCAAATCTTCATAGGGGCAAGACGGAGCAGCTTTCCCACCTCCTGTCTTTGCGGCATGTACTTTCTTCTGAAGAAAAGTCGACTTCACATCACGCCATCTTTTCTTACAGCTGTTGACATCCCTCCGGTTCCCTTCTGCAGCATTCACCCTCTCGCAGATTTTCGACCACAATCTTTGTTTTTTTGCTATTGTAGGTTGAAGTGCCCAGCTTTGATACGAGTGTGCCATAAACATGGTACACTTCCGACAACAAGATTTCAGTTTCTTTTTCTGTCCAGTTTGGTGCTTTTGTCTTCTTCTCCATGTTGGATACTCAGTAGGCTAAACAAACTTTTTCAGCTGACGGTATTTTCCCAAAGCAAATGATCG
>JAFLJL010003283.1:0-21589 GCA_018398815.1 Conus ventricosus | reverse complement strand
TTCTCTGTATTAAACCCTGGATTCAGCAAAATAACTTAAATTAAAACGTGGAAGCTGAAGCCATCCTTTTTTTCAAAGCATACTCATGGCCCTGATCCGCCCCCTTTTCTTTGACATTTTTTTCCCAGCACTACAAATTTTCAAACATTTTTGTGCCCTTGGTGTTCTCTTGAATACCCTCAATGAAGCAGCATGTCACAAAAAATTGTCAGTTAGCTTACATGGAACTTAACGAATTGCTGCTATTCGACCCTATTCACTGAAGACGCCACAAAAACTCTCGTTTCATCCTACATCCTTTCAAGGCTAGATTACTGCAATGTGTTTCTCCTTTGGGCTGTCCCTCAATGTCATCCAACCACTCCAATGTGTACAGAACTCTGCAAGCCCGTCTCATTTGCAAATCTCCTGGCCCCAAACCCCTGCAGCCCTTTTCCTAAAAAGTTGCACTGGCCCCCTGTTGAAGGAAGAAATTAAATACAAATGTTGTTGTCTTTGCTTCAAGATTTTCACTGGCGATGCCCCTGCCATCTTTCCGATCTCCTTCAAGTTATGTCCATCCGAATGCTTCGCTCCTCCACTGACACCAGGACCTTCCGCTTTCCCCAGTTACCGTCCCATCGTAAACGCATGGTGAACGAGCTTTTTCATACGCAGCTCCCAAACTCTGGAAAAAACTCCCTAGATTAAGACATTCTCAAACCTTTTCTTCCTTCAAAACCCCCCTAAAAACCCCACCTTTTCAAACAATATTAAGAAGACAGTTATTACCTGATAGTTGATTGACTCTTGTTGTCTCTGTGGATCGCTTAATATTTTTGTGATTATTGCGACTGTTGTGTATTGTGTGTCTATGCGTGAGAGTGGTTTTGCGTGTGGGGGGAGAAGGGGAGAGAGCTTTTGTTTTTCATTTTCTGAGCCGTTTTTTAATGCATTTTCTTTACATTTAGCAATTTGTTTTTTTTTTTCTGCCTTTGTAAAGCGCCTTGTGCCGTGGAAGGCGCTATATAAACCCCCATTATATTATTATTATTATTTTGTATTAACATAGTGGGCTTGTATATAAATTTGCGCTCTCACGAATGCGCGCGGACGCGCGCTTGTATTCACGCCGCGCGCACACACACACCTATCGCACACACACACACTTATACACACGCAGACACGCTCACACACACACACACACACACACACATACACACACACACCACAACACACACACACCCCACACACACACGCACGCACACACAAACACACTGCGCACACACGCGCACACGCACGCTGCATTCACACACACACACACACACACACACACACACACACACACACACACGCGCGCACGCACTCTCGCATTCACACACACAGACACACACACACACACACACACACACTTTACACACACACACACACACACACACACACACACACACAAAAACACACACACACACTGTGGATATGTCTCACACTTGAGTCTCGAGAACACCACACATGTAGGGGGAGGTTTAGAATACGGGATGTTGAAATCGGGTCGCCGGAGGTGGAAGATAAGGTGGATGTCGGGTCGCCGGAGATGCAGGATGGGTAGCTGGACGCGGGGTTTGTCAAGGATGAGACAGGGGTAGCTGGATGTGGGTCGCCAGGGATGGAGGATGGGAACAGACCCCCCTGTGACCCAGGCATTGTAGGTGGCTGCAGAAACCGGGGGCAGGAGGGACGGTCTGAGGGCTGCTGGGGTTTAATGAACACCAAGTGGACCAGCGTCTCTTTGGGTGTTCATATCGTAGCTGGGAGGCCGGGGGGTGCGAGGACTGCATCCAGCTCTCGCCAATGGTCTCTAATGGGCGTCCTCAGCAGAGGTTGTTGCAGTACTTTGGGTCGGCGTATTTCAGGCTGTACCCCAACCTGTCGTGCCTTTGGGGCTGGGGTAGAGGGGATCAGTGTACTGCCCTTGCGTGGAGCCCCGCTTTTGGTGATGAAAATGGAGGTGTGGTCGGCATATAAAATGTTTTCTCTGGCACACACTATAGTGAGGGTCAAGTTGGAGAGGTGGACGGTTTTTTTGGGGAGGGTGCTGTCCCATTGGGGGGATGATGGAGGAATCCAATAGTCTACCCTGAGGGAAAATTTTTGTGTTTTTGATCAGCTGTGCCCATGTGTTTTCCGTGATTGATGTATGTTTGCACGTGTTTAGTCCAATGTGTACTATGATTTGCTGTGTGTTTGTTGCGTGGATGTGTTTACCCCAATGAATAAGATCATCGGACAGTGAGCCCTGGAACACTGATGATTTGGCTCTTACCTTTTGTAAACTAGGAGGTTTGGGGGTAATGTTACGTAGGGCTGAGTCCCCTATAATGCCCATTTGAGATATCAGTGTCAACCGTAGTTGTGCAAGAAGCTGGCGAGGTGATTGTGCTGTTGCTGCCATTTCTGCCCCTGACTGTTTTGAGTTGCATCATTAACCACTGTCTTTGACTGGGTGTTTTTGTTGTTCCTGTGGAGGTGGTTTCTGTTGTGGACTGTTTTCCACCCCATTGTGTCAGTGGTCTGAGTAGTAGTGTCTTTATCTGAGATGATATTGCTGGTTTGTTTGGAGTGAGGGGGACATTTGTAGTGGTAGACTGTGTCTGCACTGTGGCTTGATCGAGTGGGTGTCTGTTTTGAGTCGTTCTAAACCTTGCTCCCATTTTCATTAACTTTGAGCAGCATGGAGAATTGTTGGAGGTGGGGAAGGCGGACAGAGCAGAATCAGTATGGCTGCCAGATGGTGTGGTTTGGTTTTGGGTTGGGTTGAGGTATAAATGAGTTTGTTTGAGGGTTTGAGTTCAGATTTCAGGTGGTTGTTTTCTGCTTCTAATCGGCGAATACTTGTGGTGTGGAGTGAAAGAGTTTTGAACTTTGACAATAGTTTTGACCAGAGTGTTGCCCTTTTTTTTGAGGTTGTGTACTGCTGGGTTACATTTGTAGGCGTAGGAATGGCGTGGTGGTTTGCTTGATTTTGGGGACGCAAGCTGCGTGCCGCTTTTGTGTTGCTTGTATGAGAGGGTGGGCGTGGTTTTTTTCACATCGGAGTGGGCAGGTGGTTGGTTTTTTTTCGTTTGGGTGTTTGCATGCTCATGTTTTGACTGAGAAGAGCTTCGTTTCTGCTTTGTTGAAATAGTGGAGTATTTGTGGTGAGTGCTGGGGTGAACTGTGTGTGCATGTTTCCCTCGGGCGCTTTGGCGGGACCGTAGGGGCAGGCTTTTTTGGCGAGGATGTGGATTGGGACGGAGTGGTATCGAGCTGGTGGAGGGATGGGGGTTTGGGCTGGTCAGCAAAAAGCAATCTGGGGAGATGAGGAGGTCCATGGGGAGGCGGGATGTCCTGTGCAAAAGAGGGCACCAGAAGGGAGCGTTTCAGGGAGGAAGGGGAAGGTCAGACAGGTTGTCGCATTTCAGCCTTGTTGAGGTTGGGATGGGAATCTTGGCGGGTCAATGAGAAGATTGTTCGAATCACCTGGATTAGTGATTCGAAATTATACCGCAGCCATTTCTTGCACGGTTTCCCTGTACAAGAACAGTACCTGTCGTGTAAAAGACAGTGATGGTGATGAGTTTTTTGGGTGGTACAGTTGACTTGCACCTTGGTCCGGTACAAGTTATCACTGGGGAGGCTGGTGGGGATAGAGGAAAATCGGCATTGTCGCTGAGGACAAGAGGCCGAATTTGGTTTGGCGTAGTCGGCCCATTGTACGTGAACTTGTCTGTTGTTAATGTCACCATATACGTTTGTATAATATCTGTCTTGCGATTGGGAAGAGGTGTATTGGAATTTTAAATGTGAGTTGCTTGGGGTCTATTTTAATGTCAATCTGGGGAACCCAGTCACAAAGCGTGTCACTGTTATTCGTGACCACAGACATGGCTGTGGAAGCATGGGTAGGGTGAAGAGAAGGTTGTGATGTGGGGAGGGGGAGGGGATGTGGGAGAGGAGGGGGGGAGGGGATGTGGGGAGTGAGGGAGGGGATGGGGAAGATATCACGGTCAACTCTTTGGGCATAGATGGTTCAAACTACATGGTGCCGATAAACGCCATGCCCGTCGCTGAACCAGTGACACTTGGAGCTAAGAGGATAAGGATAGGGGTTAGGTAATGGAGCAGGGAAGAAAACGGGGAGGGGGGGGGGGGTTGGGGGGAGTAAGGAGTATGGGATAGAAGGCGGGGGTGCCAAGTAAACTGCCAACAAATCAAAGTCTAAGCTCCACACATCCTGGTCCCCTTTTAAAGGGGGATAAACAAAGTACGTACTTGTTTGGTGGGTCCTGGGAGACGAAAACCGTGAGAGAAGAAGGTGGGCTGAAGAGCACAACAGATGGCTGAGGCACTGATTAACCAGCTTTTACAGCTGGCCCCGGGCTCACACATGGCACAGGACACACGCCTAGTCACAGGCATTAGACCCTTCCATTGTCCATCGGCGAGGAAGGTACCGATGGGAAGAGGAAGGAACGACGTCTGTAGGAGTGGAAAGTGGCCAGATGATGTCACAAGGCACCAGGAACACCACAGGCCCTCTTCGGCATCGGGTCCAAATTACGGCTGAGCGACGGAAATGGAGCTGAGCTAAGTGGCCCGCTGAAGATCACAAACATGGGCGCTTGTTCGGGACTAGCAACGAAGGATCAAGACAGCACGTCGCACGGAGGGCTGTGCCCAGACTCCACGAGAATCCGTGATGGTTTGTATTAAGAGAACACGAATAATCATCAATAACTTCCTTTTCCCTTTAGAAAACCAACAAATATATATGAATCCAGGTGCAAGACGTAATCCGCACACTGTCATTAAAAACACAGCGCTCGGTCCCCAGCAGGTTAAACTTGAAAAAGCAACATAATTGCGGAGCTGTTCACTTGCGTCCACACACTGCGACGTCCTATAACGAAAAAAGAGAGGGAGAGAGAGAGAGAGAGGAGAGGAGAGAGAGGCTGTCACGGTCCCAAAAAAAAACAAGCAAAGTCGGGTTAGTCGCCAGCCCAATTTTGTTCGGACATAAGCTTCAACCCAACATTTAGGCGCCAGGTAGACGGGCCATATGTGGGTCCAGCCAATTAAACTTAGGGAGAGGCTTCACGGAGACGGTACGGTCCAGCCAGACAGACTAAGCCGTTTGACCGACGCCTCGATGTCTGCCCGGACGGATCTCAGTGCCTGGGCCAGACTCATCTAGCCAATTTAGAGTGACCAGTGCCCACGAGTTAAGCCACACGGCGCCAGTTAAGTAGGAAAGGGGGGAAGGTAGTGCGTGGTGGGGGTGAAATCTAGCTAATCAATTAAATGACCAATTGACCACCACAGAGTAAGGCGTGTAGGCGTGACTGTCATGATTTGAATATCCAATGGAATTAGAGGGAGATAACTTCGGGTATCAGGGGTAAAAATACTGACCAATGGTACTCGCCCTTTTTGACAGATCGGAACGGGATAGAAGATGTGAGAGTGAGAGAACGGGAGAACGAGGGGGAGAACGAACAGAGGAGAGAGAGAGAGGTTCTGAGTGGAAGCTCTGCAGGAGAGAGGGCAGAGAGAGAGATGAGGGGAGGAGAGAAGAGAACCAAGTTGAGAGATTAGCAGGAGATAGTCTGCAGGGGAAGGACTAAAAGAGAGATGTGGAGAGAGAGAGTTGCTAACTAATGAAGAGGAAAAGAAAGAAAAGAAAAAGAAAAGAAAAGCAACCATGTCCATTTGATAGGGCAGACTAGAAGAGAGAGAGAGAGTGAAATGCGTTAATGCAGGAAGGAAGAAAGGAGAACAGATCGATGTTGATAGTCACTGTTCCATCTTAACCGGGGTTCGACCTCATACCTGGCAGCGTCACTTCGTCAAGCAGAACCACAGACCAACGCCGGTGCCAGCAGACCAACACCAGTGCCAGCAGTTGTGCCGTGTTGTGAAAGTGACAGTGAAAGAAAAAAAAAGGAAAAGAAAAAGAGACAGTGATTCGTGAATAGTTAAGATCACCTGGCCAGGTAAAGTAGAAATCTATTTATACCCGGGTTAGTTAATGATGTTTTAGATAAATGATTTTGTGAAGTTCAGGAAAGAGAGAATGTTTTATTTTGTTTGATTCCATATGCATTGATGTTTCGTTCTATGATCATGTGTAGTAAAGTTATAGACTTTACTAGTGGTTTGATGTAACGAATGCATGATATATGAATGAGATTGTAAGCAAGCTGTGAGTGTGTTTGGCTGTGCGCTAGTCCTTCCTCCACTGACATCACCGAGGTGACAATTTATTGGCGAACCTGCCAGGATATTCTGGCCATTTATTATAATTGTTCAACTTCTCAGAGAGGAAGCTGGGTGGGATTCAAGTATTGTAATCCTAAGACAAGGGGTTGTCTTACTGTATGTTCCCAAGATAGTTAAACACTAGGCTTGGCATTGCTTCCAAGATAGTTAATACTAGGCTTGGCATTTCAGCCCAGAGTACTTATTTCGCACAGATTGCTATAATTCGCTCTCATAGTTGGGTCAGGCGCTGGGCGTCTTATAAAAATAACTACGTTGTCCCAAGCTAATATTATCATTCATAGGATTGTGATATTACGTCACTCGTGTCGGTAACCACCAGTTTGGCTGTCGTAGTAATAAAATCTTGTTCAAAAAAAAAAAAAGAGAGACATAATGGCGGGAAGAAAAGAACACCCCTATTGAACAACTTGTGAGCGTCGCTCGTGATTTGGTTATTCGGGAGAAGAGTTGCGTGCATTCGTTGAAAACCAACAAAGATGGAAAGAGATGAACGCGCGGAAAGACGCTGTGTTGCAGTAGAAATAGCAGAGCAGGAAAGGGTTTAAAGCTAGCGAAACGCAGGAAACAGAAAGAATGAAGCAGGAAACAGAAAGAATAGGGAAGCGCAGGAAACAGAAAGAATGAAGCAGGAAACAGAAAGAATAAGGGAAGCGCAGGAACAGAAAGAATAAGGGAAGCGCAGGAAACAGAAAGATTAAAGGTTCAATTAGAGTTAGAGAAAGTGAGAATACAAAGGGAGACCACCGAGGATGGGGAGTTCAGTTTCCAGTGACTCTGTGCGCAGTTACGCCCCCTGACCCAAGTTGCCAAAATTCTCGGAAGGGACCGATTCGATTGACGCATACATCAGTCGTTTCGAAACGTTTGCGACCAGTCAGGGTTGGCCTCCAGAAGAGTGGGCAGTCATTTTGTCAGCGCTATTGACTGGTAAGGCATTACAGATTTTCATGCATTACCAGCAGACACCCAATCTGATTTTGGTGCTGTGAAGGAATCATTGATGAAGGGATTTGACCTCACAGAGGAAGGATTCAGAAGAAATTTCGTTCAGCTAGATTGCAAGCAGGGGAAACGTACACTCAGTTTGGTGCACGTCTTGATCACTATTTTGAGAAATGGTTAGAGTTGAGTGGTACGAAGAAGGAGTTCGCTGAATTGAAATAGCTAGTTATGAAAGAACAGATTTTGTCAGGTTGCGGCCTGAGTTAACCATACATTTGAAAGAGAGACAGCCAGAGACAGCAGGGGAGTTGTTGAAGTTCGCAGAGGTGTATAGAGAGGCACGTTTGGGCACGAAGGTGCAGGAGAAACAGGTGCCAGGCACAGGTGAGAAGAGTGCAAGCAGACTAGGGGAGTTTTCTGCAAAGTCTGCAAACCCAGTGGTGGGGGCAGAAGGAAGGGCAAAGGGACATTAGGTGTTTCATTTGTCACAAGAAGGGAATGTGGCGAGGGATTGTCGCATGAGGTTCCAGAAGGCAGCAGCCTTGCAAGAGGTGGATAAGGGTCGTCAAGGGAAAACGACCTGCAGTGGAACCAAAAGGGATTCAGTCTGAAGAGGGTGGAGTGCAGCCTATGGCTAGCACTGGACAGCAGTCAGTGTCAGGAATGGAGGGCACTAGGCTGAGTGGTTCGTTACCAGTGGAAGAAGGGTGGATTGGCCAGCAGAGGGTGAAAGTGTTACGAGACACTGGTTGTTCATGCGGTGTAGTAACGAACAACGCTGGTCGAGAAGGGGATTTGACAGGGCAAATCCAGACCTGTACTCTAATCGATGGCACTGTGAGGGAGTTTCCAGTTGCTAAGATAGAGTACGTACCCTTACTTCTCAGGCGAGTTGTCTGCGTTGGTGGGAGAAACCCCTTCATGATTTGATCATCGGAAATATTCCAGGTGCAAGGGATCCAGGGGATCCTGAGTTGTTGACTGCTACAGGGGCAGCAGTTCAAACACGGAGCAAGAAGGAGGGAAAGGTTGATAAACCGTTAGTCGTTCCGGCAAGGAAGTCAGGCATAGATGTGTCGCCTGATGAGTTTAGAGCAGCGCAGGAACAAGACCCTTCGCTCGTGAAGTCTTGGGAGTTGGCAAGAGGTGGAGAGAAACAGGAGGTTAGAGGAGGTGAGACAGAATTTCTTGTGAAAGGCGGGCTGTTGTACCGAGTGTTCACCAAGGGGAAGACAGGTAAGGTGACCACTCAGTTAGAGGTACCAGCAGGTTATCGTGACCACTGTCATGTCAGTGGGTCACGAGTCGCTCATGGCGGGTCATCTCGGCACCAGCAAAACAGCTGACCGATCTTTGATGACTTTCATTGGCCAGGAGCAATGGCAGACATCAAGCGTTTCTGCATGTCATGTGACGTGTGTCAAAGGTCAGCCACAGAGGGGTGAAGAGGAAGGCGCCTCTTAAACATCCCCCTTTAATTGACACACCGTTCAGGAGGGTGGCTATTGATCTGATTGGCCCAATCTCGCCCTGTCCAAAGGTGGGCACAGGTATGAGACATGTAAGGTTGCAAAGGAAAGTTTGCAGAAGGCTAGGGTCGTTCAGAAGAAGCAATATGACAGGAAGGTGAGGAAGCAATCCCTCAAGGCGGGAGATCAAGTCCTGGTACTGCTTCCCACGGGTCACAACAAGCTGCTGATGCATTGGAAAGGACCATTCACCATCACTGAAAGGGTCGGTCGGGATTACCAAATTGATGTGAATGGGAAACAAAACTTTTCATGCAAATTTCCTCCGCAAATATATTCAGCGTGGACTCAGCACATAGGCGCAGCAGCAATCATTGATGAGGTGAAAGAGACCCAGCGGGAAAGAAGGGGAGATTTTGTTCCCTAAGGTTCCAGAAGAATCTTTACAGGGATGTGTCACTGTATGAAGGGCCCTTAGACAGTAGGAGTTCCTAGGTTTTGTTGTAGGGGGCGACACAAAGAAACCCAGAAAGGGGGAAAGGTGGAGAAGATGATGAATTCGAGAGACCAAAGACCAAAACAGAAGTCAGGAGGTTGCTAGGTTTTATTGGGTTATATGGGGAGTTTTTTCCCAAATTTCGCAGCAATCACGAGTCCTTCAGTGATTTGGTAAGGCAGGGAAACGGCAGTGGTCGAGTGTGTCAGACGCTGCAGAGCAAGCACTGCAGACGGTGTTGGAAAGACTAGGTTCCCGTCCCATCTTGAAGCTACCAGATATGTCCAAACCATTTTTGTTGCGGACAGATGCATCAGGTGGTGGGATAGGTGCAGTTTTTTGCAGGAGCATGAAGGGGTCGATTTCCGTGTGAGGTATGCTAGCAGGAAGTTGACAAAGTGTGAAGAAGGGTACGCAACGGTGGAGAGGAGTGTTTAGCTGTCGTGTGGGCCTTTGCAGAAGTTCCACAAATACTTGTATGGGAAAGGTTCGTGATAGAGACAGATCACCAACCACTCAAATTCCTGCAGGAGGCACAGCTGAAAAACAGCAGGGTTCTGCGTTGGGCAAAGGCACTGCAGCCCCACAGGTATCGAGTGCTGTACATCCCAGGTCGAAGAATGTCGGGGCTGACTATTTAAGCCGTGTAGTCTAGCAAGCTGCAATCAGAGGAAGTCAGTTTATTTTCCGGGGTGCTTTGTTGATGATATTTTGTTGATTACAGTTATGTTGAGCGGATATGGGCTCATTCCAGTTGGCTATGGTTAAATATTCTCTGTGTGAGACTTGTTCATATTTTCTTTGTGAGACTTGTTCATGTGAATGTAGTTATGCTTGGAGCATACAGTCGCTTGTGTAGTGAGGCTTATTTGCAATAAGTGAGGATGGAGATTCCTCAGTGAAGTGTCATGGTCGTGTTCATATTATATTTGCTCTTCAAAGTAGTTGTGAGAGGAGAGATGGCAAATCCGCAGGTAGGGGGATTGCAAAAGTGCGCACAGAGGTCGTTATAAAATGAGTCAAAAAATAACGCAAGGCGCACGTCAATGATAACTCATTGGGTGGTTTTCATAATGATATATTTTATAATTTGTAAACCGGTTGTTGTAAAGTATTTTTCGAATTTGCACGTGTAGCTGTGTGTCAGCAAATTCGGTTGTTGTCTTTTTGCCCCCGTTGTTTTGAGACAATGCGGTGCATAGTCTTTTGCAAGGGGGAAATAGTCACGGTCCAAAAATAAACAAAGCAAAGTCGTGGTTAGTCGCCAGCCAATTGTTCGGACATAAGCTTCAACCCAAAATTCTAGGCGCCAGGTAGACGGGCCATATGTGGGTTTCCAAGCCAATTAAGCTTAGCGGAGGGGGCTTCACGGAGACGGTACGGTCCAGCCAGACAGACTAAGCCGTTTGCCCGACGCCTCGATGTTGCCCGGACGGATTCAGTGCCTGGGCCAGACTCATTAGCCAATTTAGAGTGACCAGTGCCCACGAGTTAAGCCACCGGGGCCAGTTAAGTAGGAAAGGGGGGAAGGTGTGATGGTGGGGGTGAAATCTAGCTAATCATTAAATGGGCCAATTGACCACCACAGAGAGTTAAGGCGTGTAGGCGTGACTGTCATGATTTGAATATCCAATGGAATTAGAGGGAGATAACTTCGGGTATCAGGGGGTAAAAATACTGACCCAAAGGTACTCGCCTTTTTGACAGATCGGAACGGGATAGAAGCATGTGAGAGTGAGAGAAACGGGGGGAGAACGAGGGGGAGAACGAACAGAGAGAGAGAGAGAGAGGTTCTGAGTGGAAGCTCTGCAGGAGGAGAGGGGCAGAGAGAGAGATGAGGGGAGGAGAGAAGAGAACCAAGTTGAGAGATTAGCAGGGATGTCTGCAGGGGAAGGACTAAAAGAGAGGGTGTGGAGAGAGAGAGTTGTAAATAATGAAGAGGAAAAGAAAGAAAAGAAAAAGAAAAGAAAAGCAACCCTGGGCCATTTGATAGGGCAGATAGAAGAGAGAGGGGAGTGAAATGCGTTAATGCAGGAAGGAAGAAAGGAGAAGATCGATGTTGATAGTCATGTTCCATCTTAACCGGGGTTCGACTCATACCTGGAGCGTCACTTCGTCAAGCAAAACCACAGACCAACGCGGTGCCAGCAGACCAACACCAGTGCCTGAGTTGTGCGTGTTGTGAAGTGACAGTGAAAAGAAAAAAAAAGGAAAAGAAAAACAGACAGTGATTCGTGAATAGTTAAGATCACCTGGCCCAGGTAAAGTAGAAATCTATTTATACCCGGGTTAGTTAATGATTTTTTTGATAAATGATTTTGTGAAGTTCGGGAAAAGAGAGAATGTTTTATTTTGTTTGATTCCATATGCATTGATGTTTCGTTCTATGATCATGTGTAGTAAAGTTATAGACTTTACTGTGGTTGATGTAACGAATGCATGTTATATGAATGAGATTGTAAGCAAGCTGTGAGTGTGTTTGGGCTGTGCCTAGTCCTTCCTCCATCGACATCACCGAGGTTGACAGAGGCAAAAACACATACACACAGAGAAAGAAAAAGATGATGTTATTGGCAGATAATGACAGTGATGATGGTGATAATAGGAGATTAATGTTCTTGATTATTTGGCGTCTTTGTTACAGCATTCAATCTTGTCGAGCGATACAAGAAAGAAAAAAAAGGTTAGCTCTCTCTGTCTCTGTCTCTGTCTCTGTCTCTCTCTCTCTCTTTCTCTTCCCCTTCTCTCTCTCTCTCTCTCTCTCTCTCTCTCTCCTGACAAAATCATAGGCGAATTGTTGAAACACGCAGAGGTTGTTGTTATCCCTTTTTTGGTTGTCTTTTTCAATCAATTGTTTGATCGTTTGGGAAATTTTTCCCCAAACAGTGGTCGCCGCCCATTATTGTACCAATACATAAGAAAGGAGACGTCAATCAGCCCGAAAATTATCGTGGCATTGCCTTACCAAGTGTTGTAAGTAAAGTTTATACACACATTTAACGAAAAGGTGTCCATGTGGGCAAAAGAAGAAGAAAAATTTCTTTAATAACAGGCAGGTTTCAGAGCGTGTATAGTGCAATCGACTTTATTTTCACCTTTTATGCTATCATATAGACGTTTTTTATTAAGAATCCAAAAATCTACGTTTTCGTTAATTGATTTTTTTAAAAGGGGTTTGACTCTGTGAAATGAAATTCGCTATGGATGTTTTGAAGAGGAATGGTGTGAGTGACAAAATGTCTAAGGCCTTAAAAATGTTTATGACTTCGTTTTTGGCATGTGTTCGTGACAAATTTCTGTTATTCTGATTATTTCAATTTTCCCTAGGGGTGTGAGACGAGGTTGCCTATTGAGCCCATATCATTCTCCTTTTTATGAACGAATTGCTGTAATTTTTTTTTTGGGGACTAAACTTTTTTTGGATTCCCCAATCACGTGAATTGTTTGCTGGGGGCTGGAATAAATGGTTTTTGGGGGAAGGAATTTTCCTTTTGTTTGCAGATGTTATACTGTTGCAGGGAAAAAAATGTGTTTTTGTTTCAATGCAGTGTGTAAGTTGCAATGAAAAGATTTTCATTTTTTTCAGAAAGAAAGTGAGTTCATACGGGGAGATGAATAAAAATTCTTAAAGTCGCTTGATGGCTTAAAAGGAAAAAACAGATCTTTATTCTAAGAAATTCTTGGAAAACGTAATGGGGTAGAAGGGAGGTCTTTTGGTGGGGGAGGATTTTTGGGGGTAAAAAATTTGGGTCAAATTTTCGGATAGTAAATGTTTTTTAAAAAAAAAAAATATTTCAAAATTTTTTGATGCTAAGAAAAAGAAAAAAAGGGAATGGACATACAGACCCAAAAAAGGAAACTGGGGAAAAATTTTTTCCTTTTGCATGTTTTAACGAAAAAATTTTAGGAATTTTTAAACACAAATAAGTTGTTTCGCAAATAAGATGTTAAAAAAAAAAAAGAGTAAACCAATGAGCCCATGGGGAAATGGAAGGGGTTAAGCCAAAAAGGTTTTTAAGCACAAATGGGCCCCATTTTAAACCCCAACAAATAGAGCCCTGTTTAACCCAAATAGAGCCCAGTTAAACCACAAAAGAGCCCATGTTAAACAAAAATAAGCCATTTTTAAAAGCACAAATAGAGCCCATGTTTTAACGCACAAATGGGCCCCAGTTTAACCACAAATAGAGCCCTGTTAAACCACAAATAGAGCTGTTAAGCACAAAAAGACCCCATTTTAACACAAAAAATAGACCCATTTTTAAACACAATGAGCCCATGTTAACCCAAATAGAGCCCGTTTAACCACAAATAGACCCCTTTTTAAACCCAAAAGAGCCCATTTTTAACGACAAAAGACCCCTGTTAACACACAAATGGGCCATTTTAACCACAAAAGGGGGTTTTTACAAAAAAGGGAAAGTTAACCGCACATGATTTTTGGGGGAAAAAAAGAATGTTTAACCAAATGAGTGTAAAAAGACAGGTTAACCACCAGCTAAAGTGTGGGGATGGGAAAGACAGTTTTTTACCCACAGTGAGTGTGTGGGACTGGAGAAAGACGTAATGTAACCCACACAGCTGAGGTGGGGGGTGGAGAAAGACAGTAATTTTAAAACTAACAGCTGAAGGGGGGGACTGGAAAGAAGACAGTAATTTTAAACCCACAGTGGGGTGTGGGGAGGAGAAAGACGGGGTAATTTTACCCACACAGGAGGGTGGGGACTGGGAAAGACAGAATGTTAACCCACAGCTGGGGTGGGGGGGATGGAGAAAAGACGTAATTTTAAACCTACACAGTGAAGTGGGGGGGACTGGAGGAAAGACAGAAATGTTAACCTAACAGTAAGTGTGGGGACGGAAAAAAGACAGTAATGTTACCTACGCTGAAGTGTGGGGATGGAGAAAGACAGAAATGTTAACCTACACAGCTGAAGGTGGGGACTGGAGAAGACAGTAATTTACCTACACAGCTAAAGTGTGGGATGAGGAAAGACGTAATGTTAACTACACGCTGAGGTGGGGGGACTGGGAAAGAGAAATGTTAATTACACAGCTGAATGTGGGGATGGAAAAAGACAGAAGTCCCCCACGCTAAAGTGTGGGGACTGGAAAAAAGACGAAATTTTAACCTACACAGCTGAGGTGTGGGGATGGAAAAAAGACAGTAATTTTAAAACCTACAAGCTGAGGTGTGGGGACTGGAGAAAGACAGAATGTTAACCTACACAGTGAGGTGGGGGATGGAGAAAGCAGAAATGTTAATTACACGCTGAGGTGTGGGGACTGGAGAAAGACGAAATTTTAATTACACACTGAGGTGTGGGGCGGGGAAAAGACATTAATTTTAAACCCTACACAGCTGAGGTGTGGGGACTGGGAAGCGTAAAAAATTTAAAAAAAGTGCACCCCTTTTGCAAAAAAAAGAGTTTTTTTATGTATTCCCTTCCACATTAAAAAAATTAGTTTTTTGCGAAAGAGAAGTCCTCGGTATTAAAAGTCTTTTAAAAGTGTTTTAAAAATTGGTCAAAACTCAAAAATCTCAAATGTCAAGAATTGCGGAATCCTACAAAATTTCTCGTTTTTAAACACGGTTGGGACTTCAGCTGGGCATTAAATGTTAAGAATTCTATGCGGAATGGATTTGGTATCGTTGGTGAAGCCAAAGGGGCTGGTTGTCAGTCAGGTTTTATCAATGAATTCAAAGACAGACTTCTCACGTGCATAAACAAACGGCATTCAGAATTGGAAGTAATGATAAAATTTGGGGGTTTTCTTCAAAATGTTTATCATTTTATGGATTGATGGCACGAGTTTGTCTAATCAGATTCAGACAAAAAGTTTAAACGGCCTGAAAAAATTAAAGGATGGTTTTAAAGTAAGAAGATGTAAAAAGTGTGCCCTCAGTAGAAATGAAAAAGAGGATGTGTTCTTACTTTTGAAAATTTCCCCCTTTTTGGGGAAAACGCAAAAAAATTGTGTATTCTAATTCATGTAAAGGAAACCTGATCAGAAATCGGAGAAAAAAATTCTTTCCAATAAAAATGAAATGTAATGAAACTCCCTTTAAAAATGAAATGTATAAACTCCAATAAAAATGAAAATGTAAAGAAACTCAATAAAAAGAAAATGTAATGAAACCCCTGGCTCGTGCTTAGCAGAATTTTAATAAAGAAAGGAAAAAATGGTTAACTGAACAAAATCAGCAAATCCCAAGTTTATCCACCTTTGTATAGCGCGTGAACCCTCTCTCTTCTCTCTCTCTCTCTCTCTCTCTCCCTCTCTTTTTCTCTCTCTCTCTCTCTCTTCTCTTCCTCTGGATGGCCTCAAAACTGAATAAAAAAAATTAATTCGCTTTTGGGGGTGTGTGTGGTGTGGTGTGTGTGTGTGTTGTGGTGTTGTGTGTGGTGTGGGTGTTTGTTTTTTGTGGTGCGCGCCGCGCGGCGTGTTGTAGCATGTAATGTGCACGTGGGTTATTCCTCCCTGCGTGTGTGTGGGCGCAATGTTTTTGTTAAAAGTGATTTGAGCCCTTTTTAAAACAACGAGTCAGTTGATTTCCCTCCTTTTCTGAAAGGGCTGTAAGTTATCGGGCAATGAAAAAAATGTCGGTCAGTGTTCTTGGCCGTGTCATACAAATTTAGTATGTTAAATTTCCCAGAGTGCATGTGAAGAACACCCCATTCTGATCGATTCTAAAAAATATAATCTGGGTCACTCTAGTCAATCTGGAAAAGGGAACACATTTTGCAAACTCAAATGACGAAAGTAGCTGGAATATTAATAAAATCAATTAACAGGCGTGATTTTGTTGGGGTCGGAAAAAGGGTTTTTGACGATGAAAGCGTTACGACTACAAGGTGTTCTGTTACCCCCATGTCGATCCCGTGGCCATCCATTTGTTTACGTGTGCTGCGACACCAAATTTTCCCAAATGCAGCTGTGTTTTAATAGATAATCCTCTATTCATGCTTTTGAAAAATAAAAAAGAAGTCGTCCGCCTTTTGTTGCTTGTGCACAGAAACCCCAAATTTATAAAATGGTTTTCCCAGTGTTTAAATCCGTTCTTTAGACCCCTGAAATCGAACCAATGACAACCCACGCTAAATTTGGGACAGGCTTTGAGGATGCGATCCGTAGAAACATATTTAGGAATAGAGGCCCTATCACCCTGAAAGAAGGCGTGAGGCCTGGACATGGTATTCAATAGCTTCCGGAGTTGTACTCGAGTGACTGGTTGTGGGTTGGGTTCAACATGTCCTGGTAATCTTTAATCAATGAAGCTTGAGACTGTTTGGAAATACAAAAGGCAAACCGTCAACCATAGAATATGCGTTGCCCCCTTAACTTCCCTTTAATGGGGTAGACCCTAGCAAAACAGATGAAGGACATTTAGAGCCTTGAAAACCCCCCCTATGGGGCAGTCAAGGAAATGAAAAGGTTATGGATGGAACAGCGAAGGCACAAACAGCTGCATTCAGTCATTCAGCTTGAAGAAACTAGGTGATTGGAAAAGTATCTTGACTACTTAAAAACACCTCTGCCTGATCGCTGTCACCCAGAGCTTGGAGATACTGTGGAGAATGGCCAGAAGGCAGAACCACGCATCTGCACAAAAGGAGATATATACTCTGACGGTTTTGTTACAGAGACACGTGGAGAATGACCAGAAGGCAGAACCAACGCATTCTGCACAGAAGAAGATAATTAGATACTCTGACGGTATTGTTACCAAAGGTCAGTCAGGCTGGGAGTGAAACTAAACGGCCAAACAATCCAGAAAACAATAGTACATTCAGTTTAACGCTTAACAATGGAGTAGGAAGCAGTGACACAAGCGCTCTCATCCACAGACAAGCTTCAAAATCAATACGCCATGATTCGACCGACTCCATAAATCTCAAAAAATGGAAAGCGGAAAGGAAGCCCTGCTTGGCATGAAGTAATTTGGAGCTTTCGATGGAAAGACTCACATGGATGTACTGCCCAGGAAATGCACGCGTCAAAGGAAATGTAAGAGCAGACAACATGGCAGGCAAGGCAATAACAAGAACTGGATTACAGTTCGGTTGATCATATGCGATAAGCAGTCTAGAGAGTCACCTCAACAAACAAAATCTGAGCCACCGTAGTATAAACCATGTTGCAAAACTCAACAAGAAATATTTTTAGTAGGGTTGGTTTTCACAAGATGACATAGTTATTATACATTAGTAACATCACCACCACCACCACCACCAACAACAACACACACACACACACACACACACACACACACACACACACACACACACACACACACACACATAAACATATACCCATATCAATAGACTCTCCACCTCACACACATGCATCGTGTTATTTATGCACATTTACCAGTGCACGTACGTTTGTAGTAAAAACGGGTGTCCTTAGAGATTGTTGTAAAAACAGGGTGTCCTAAGAGATTGTAGTAAAAACAGGGTGTCCTTAGAGATTCAAAGTGAAAATTGAGTTGCCGTGTGGTTGGTCATTCGTGGACTGCCCTTGGAAAGACCTGGCATGAGTCTGCCCAATTCTCGAGGAGTCTTCGCAGTGTCTGCCTTGAGGTTATTCCAATATTTGCTTTGTTGGCATGAGTCTGCCCAATTCTCGAGGAGTTTCGCAGGGTCTGCCTTGTTATTCCAATATTTGCTTTGGTGGTGATGGTTTTTGCTCATTCCTTTAAGTCTGAATGTGCAGGCTGCTCCTTTTTTATGTTGAATCTTGATACATGGTCTATGGTATGGTGGTTTTGATATTGCTTGTTAAGGTGATATTTGGTCTATGATAGGGTGGTTTTGAACTTGTTTGTTAATATGATAAATGGTCTATGGTATGGTGGTTTTGATCTTGTTTGTTAAGGTGATTCTTAAATTTAATGTAACCTCGATCTGCCAAGCTGTAATCCAGTTCTTATCATTGCATTGCCTGCCAGTGTGCTGTTTTCCATTTATTTTGACACCTGCGTGTCCAGGGCAGTTTGTCCATACCAATCTCTTCAATTGAAGACTGCTCATACTTCATGCCAAGTGGGGACTTCTATTCCATATTCCACTTTTTGGAGAGGTTCATGGAGTCAGTCAGTATCATGGCTTGTTGGTTTTAAACTGGCTTGTGGGTGAATCCCCAGTGGAGCGCTTGTGTCACTTCTTCTCCCTCCATTGTGAGACGAAGTTATTACTGATGCATCATCGTCCTTGAATAGTTGGGCCCATTTTGCTTGCTATGTATCCCCAGCCTGTTTGGTGAGGGAAAACGTCAGTGTATATAACGTGTCTTCTGTTATGCCGAGGTTATCCCCTGCATCTGAAATTTAGCGTTGGGTTTGTTTGTTTGCTTTTTTCTTTTTTTTTTTCTCTTTTTTTGCGCCTTCTGGCCATTCTCAAAGGGGGTTTCTCAAAGGTCGTTTCGTAGAGGTGTTTGAAGTGCTTCGCATTCCTTCTTCTTTTGCGTTCTGATAATAGCAAAAAAGCTGTATACTGTCTTCTGCCTGGCCCATCCATTATTTTCCACATCATAGACCTTTTGCCTTTTTTTTCCCTTGACTACCGCATTCCCGTGGGTTTTGGGGTTTTTCAAGTGCTTTTCAAATATGTTTTCATCTTTCTGTTGTGTATGATCTGCACTGAAGGAAGGTCAAGCACGTATCTTATAGTGTCAAATGGTGTGCTCTTTGTACTTCCCAAGATCAGTCTCGTTGCTTCATTTTGAATTCTTTTAATCTAATTTAAGAAGATTGTTCTTGGTAAGCCCTAATCCATAATAAATTGACACTGAGTACAGCTGCGTGATACAGTCGGTAGAGATGGCGTGTTCAATACCTTTACTTGCCACTGCATTCATGGCTGTTGCATTCAAGGACAATGTCCTTAACATGTTTTCTCTGTCAAAGCCTCTACCCTAACAGCGTAGGTTGCAGTTGATTCAATTGGTATTCCATTGAAGGAAACTTGTGAGGGTAATTGCTCTGGTGTCTTGTTAAGAGTACAGACCAACGTCTGGGCTTTTGTAAAGTTGATGTGCGATCCAGTTTCTGGCACCACTGAGCAATGCTGTTCAATTGCTGCTGAACTGCTTTCGTTCTTTTTTCAGCATTCTTTGTTGTTGTGTAGATCAGACGTCATCTGCTAGTGTTCAAAATTCGAGCAAGACCTTCAGTGTAAGCATTGTATAAAGCGGGAAAGAGGGAGACCCTTGAGGTAATCCTATAGAGAGTTTATGATGTTCAAATATCCAGTCTCCAAATCGAAAAAATAATGGTTCGCTCCTGAAGTGCTGTTGCAATCCATGGGTGTACGTGCCCTGTTGACTTCATAGCCAAGAAGTAGATCCATGAAAAGCGAGAACAGGACTTTTTTTGTGTGCAGGTTTCAGGGTCTATTGCAACTGCCAGTGTCCTTCTTCTTTGGGATCCTGCATATAGTTCATAGACAAAAGTAGCCGCATTTCCCATGTTTTTTACTTGTTCTGTAGCCTCCTTGATTGGGAGAGATGATATCTGCTTTCAAGGTCTCTTGAGAGCTTTCTTGCTACGATTCGTTCCATGAGCTTTCCTTCTATATTTTTCAGAGTCAGTATGTGGTAGCCATTTAGCCCATGAAGATCTTTCCCAAACCAGGTAAATCTTTTTACGTCACTGTATTAGCTTTCTTCTATATTTTGCAGAGTCAGTATGCGGTAGCCATTTAGCCCCTGAAGATCTTACCCAAACCAGGTAAATCTTTCACGTCACTGTGTGGCCAGTCTTCTGGGACATAGCTTTTATCAAAACTGGGCCTGATAAAACCCTGAAGATATGGATTCTGTCTTCTTCTGAGAGCTGTTTGATATCTTCATATGGATTCTGTCTTCTTCCGAGAGCTGTTTGATATCTTCATTGGATTCTGTCTTCTGAGAGCTGTTTGATATCTTCATATGGGGTTATGTCTTTTTTCTGAGAGCCGTTTGATATCTTGATAGTGTACTTTGGACCTGGACCATTCCGTATCCCCATGATTTCATGTGACCGGATCTGATACCACCTTACACAAATCATGCATGTGACCGGATCTGATTACCACCTTACACTAAATCATGCAAGTGACCGATTTTGATCCACCTTACACTAAATCATGCATGTGACCGGATTGATACCAACTTAGACCAAACCGAACATGTAACCGGAACGTGTCATGAAAGGTTATACCCGATACCGTGCCTCATCTTTCTCTCCTGCAGAGACGGCGCAAAGCGAAAACGCAGAAAGAAGCGAACCTCCTCCAGCGACTGGAGTCCAAAACAGAAAAGCACCTGAGCAAAAAGCAGACGCAAAGATCAGGGGGGCGCGGGGACTCCAAGAAAGTAGCAAGAAGCGTTCCTCGGTGGCTCCCGCGGACAGTAACGCCTCGGGAATGTCCAGGAGCCAAATCCTCGCGGAGTGGGAAGGTGGATACATCCACGCGGTAACGCGCATAGCCGTCACGACAAAAAGGTGGCTGGAAGGCAGAATGGGAGGAGAGTTGGGAGAGATCTTGGGGGATAGTTTACAGCAAGGACAGACCTGCGCGCATTTGCGCCAAGTTGGGATAGACCTTCAGGCAGTGCCAAAAGCAGGGACAGACCACTGAATGCCAGACAGAAGGTTGACCCGGGGGACAGGGCCCGAAGAAAGTGTATTTAGTCACGCCTCTGGAGGATGTGCGCGGGACACTGCCGAGGCGCCCCGAACCAGCGAGTTGCCGATGGGGATCACCAGGGTGGAGGACATTGGGGAGCGATTCTGATGACGAAGAGGCCCCAGGGTCCACAGTCAAGGCTGGCGGCGCAGGACTCCCTTGCTATCAAACCTGCTGCCCCCTTTTTCCCGCACAGCGAATCCCAGCTCCTGTAAAATTTCTGTCGTCCCCCGTCTGTCCCGTCCTCGGCCTGTTGAGGGTCCAGGTTGTGTGTGGGAATGTCTGTGTCCTGGGGGACGCATGCGTCCCCCTGTCGCCGGAATGGACTGAAAGATGGTTGCTTAACGTCACCAAAAGCCTAAGGGAAAATACAGACACAAACCAAGACTCGAGACCAAGACTTCATGCATGATATTGTGGTTGACTTTGGACAAATATGGCTTCTTCAGTCGTTGCAATTTTAGACAAAACACACATGTCACTGTATAAGACAGTAGACAGGGATATATGTATTTTAAAATTCCCCCGTTATAAACCCCCCTTTCCCCCTTTTACTAAATATGAACGCCACACAACAAACACACACAAAAGAAAATACAGTGCACAAACAGAAGGCTTTATTGCAATTCACACACGCACTCTCCCCCCACAGAATGGCAGTGAAACACCAAACCTTTATATTCCGACACATAGGGAGTTTTCCCCAATACAAA
>JAFLJL010003282.1:7500-19133 GCA_018398815.1 Conus ventricosus | reverse complement strand
TGGGCCCTGCCGGGGGGGTCAGTCTCACGTGGCCTTTTAAAAGTTGAGGAACATTCCTCAGGCGTTGATCAAATCTGGCGAGGACCCTTTCAGGACGCCTAAAACAGCAGGCTTGGCACCACACAACAATGCAACATGGGTAGATTCCTTCTCATACGTGCTGACATGATGGTGAAGAGTCAATGTTCCGGTCGCAATAACGCGTGTGTAGATGGGCGCTCGCTTTTAAAGATCCACAAAGTCTCAGTCTCACTGAAGGACTACCACCACGAAACGGAGAGTGGTTACTCCAGCGTACACTGTATCAGAGACTTCACAGTGTGTTATACAATCTCCACACATCCTTCTCTCCATTTCTCCACCAAAAAAAAATATCGTTGCAGGTAAAACATGGCATATTGCAAGACGAAAATCATTTCTGCACATACACGACAAGATGGGTCGGGGTATAACATTTGTTCTCAGACGGAGATGATCGGGTGTCTCCTGACGAAGGTCAAACAACAAATAACCGTGGGGTTTGGATGTCGCATCTTTAAAAGCTTCCTGAACGTACTTCAATCTTCCGGGTGTCACGATACAGGGTTAGATTGTTCCTCCAACTGTGTACCTTAGGAACGTGTGTGATAGCTAGGCTGAAAATAAAACATTGTGTTTGGAAGTTGTGTGGCCTGTGCGTGTTATTTTTAGTTGCATGCAAGCGTGCGTGTGTTTCCCATAGATCTCCGTTCCCAGAGTCCATCAAACCGGTTGAATTTGGACTTTGGCCTGAACTGAGTTCAGGTAGACAGGGGAGGTCACTTGTGTGTGACGAGTCAGTCGAGAGACGAGAAGTTTCCCTCACACGACGGAATGCTGTGTTTGGCTTGGAACTCCTGTTCCCCCACAGTGGTGGAGTTGTGGCTTGGACATTATTGTCCCCCAATTTCGTGGGCGTTTAAACCAGTTTTTCTGGGCGCCTGGTCGTGTGTCCATCTCGGGTTTCAGGTTTGGAACTTTTGCCGTTGTTCGTCTCTGAATTCGGAAGTCTTTGCTTGTGCATTTGTCTCTGTGTGCGCATGGTTCAATGTATTCAGTTACAATTTTCCTCTTTTGTTTCATGCTTTCTGGCAATTATTGGTTTTATGCTTGTGTATTTTAACGTGAATGCGAGAAAAGGTGTGGGTAGAAAGCGTGTGTATTTGTGAACGTGTGAGATTTGGGAGAGTTTCACTTTGCTTTGGCGAGACGGAGTAGCTTCCCTTCGCCCGGTTTTAATTTTGTTATGTATTTTACTAGAAATAAAGAGGGAACAGTGTTCTTTTCCGTGAAGTTTGGGAAAAGCAAGTGGATAGTTTTATTGAACTAGTTTGTAATGGTTGTGCTTTGAGGGTTGTTGTTTTGGGAAAAAAACCCATTTAATTTGTAGTTAAGTGTTGGAAGTCATTTAGTATCGTATAATCTTTTGCTTTATATAAATTTCGGTTGTTATTTAAAAGCCGTGGGCCGACCTTTTGACAGTTAGTTCTCTTCACTGTTGGGAACTTGTTATAGTTGGCCAAGGTGATGATGACCGGCGGAGGTTGACCTTCAAGGTCAATGTCATACATATAAACATTTGTTGAATTTATTTCCCTTTGAATAACATTGTCAAAATTTGTTCAAGTTAATTCATATTAATGTTATTGTTTTCTTTCTTGAGGAATTAAAAGGGTGTTTTGCATTTTTCTTGTTTGGGAAAGAAAGATAGTGTTTTAATTAAATTTTACCTATGTTTTTTTTAAGTAGTTGGGACTTAGGTTTTCCTTGGAGACTGGGGTTAGTATTACCTGTTAGTTTAATGTCATCCCCAGAACCTGATTAGTTGCTGTGCCGTGGTCCCCTTCCGTACCTGAGCTGGTGAGAGTGGCCGCAGTTTCGCTGGTGGCCGACTGACGGTTGGGGGACGTCTGTTGTCTGAAGGACAGGAGCGGCGTGGAAGGAGTGACTCCATTGACTCCATGTTTTGGCAACGGACTTCTGGTCTTGGGCTTCCTGACTAGGGAGCGGGTGAATGGACCGATGTAAGTAGTGGAGAGTGGATGAATGCGGAGAATAGAATGTGTCATCGAGTGGAAAGCGGAGAGACTGTAGAGAACGAGGAATCAACGTGACAAGGAATGTGAATGAAGTTCTTTGTTGAAGGCTCGACTAATATTCGTCTCCGCCAACATACCTGTGGACACTCATTTAGTTTTCGTTCATCTGCTTAGTTTTGGATGTGCTCTATCGTCTTGGTGTTGTAAAACCCCATGAACTTTTGAACAGAAGAACACGTCAAAAGCTTTCATCGCTTTGGACTTTTGGTTTCACCTTCGTTGAAGGAACTACATTAGTAATGAACTATTGTTAGTGATAGTTTTGCTTATATGAAATTCTGAGTTATTGTGATTCGTGCTTTGCTGCATGTTGGAATGATTTGAATACTCTGTTGTTGTTGGGTGCATACATTTTTGAAATCTTTTGGCTGATATTGATTGTTGTGTGCATTCACAGGTTTTTGTACACAGAGAAGGAAGCAGAGCGGTGGGCAGTGTGTGTGTGTGTCTATAGCGTACGCGGGGCCTTTGTTAATGTAATTTTGTGCGCTGTTTGGTTTTAGCAAATTATTGGTTGTTCTTCTTGTGGAGCGCATGTTGTGATGTGATTAATAAATTTAGTTAGTTTGTGTTACATTTGGTGTGAGTGTGGTTTAGGGGCGAATCTTAGCTGAGTGTTTGGGCTTGTGGATGAAGGTTGAATGCGGGACTGATCGTTGGTGTGTGAACGCGGAGTGAAGCCCTGACTTGGTGTTTGCCGTCTCCCTTGGTGACGTGACAATTTGGTGGCAGCGGTGGGATGATGGCTGAACAGTAAGTTCGGGAGTTTCATTTCGTGTGTATGACTGGTGAGTGATAGGGTTAGGACATCCTTGTTTTGGTTTGCATCTTTGTGTCCTTTTTGTGTGTTTGTTTGAACGTGGGAGGTTGGAGGGGCCTGGGGCTCTGAGCCGCAGGAGTCCGGATCCAGAGCTCGACTGAGTTCAGGCCGAGTCCAGACCTGATAGCTTGAGGGAGGATCCACCTCAGGCGCTCAGTTAGGTCCCGATTCATCTTAAGCGTTCAGAGTTTTATTTATTTAAAAAAATTTGTAGGTCAGTAGTTAGGGGTTTTGTATGAGTGTGTGTGTGAAAGGTGTTAGGTAGAGTAAAAAAAAAAAAAAAAAATTGACGCTGTTCGTGAACTGAGTTTTACACAATAGTGACTGTGAGTGGTATGTCCATCGAGGACAAGACACGTCTACGTTCAGGCCGTTTGGTTCCAGACTCAGAGTCTTCAGAGGAAGAAAGGATGGATGCTGTCAAGTTAACTGTTGAGGAGAAACCTCTACTTGTTGAGCAAGAACATTCTCCGATGGGTACCAACACCGAGATTAAGGTGGATCCAGAGGTGTTACAGTTGCGCAAGAAGGGGATAGCTCTTGGACTGACAGGCACCGATTTGTGGCTTTTGTTCAGGCGGAGCTGAAGGAAATAAGGAAGATGCGCTTGCGGCAAGAGGAACTCGATTTGAGGAAGGAAGAGCTTAATCAACAGAGAGGCTTAGGAAGGAAGAGTTGGATCGCCAGGAGAAATTGAGAAAGGAAGAAATGGAGCTTCAGGAGCAGATTAGGAAGGAAGAGCTTAATCAACAAGAGAGGCTTAGGAAGGAAGAGTTGGATCGCCAAGAGAAATTGAGAAAGGAAGAAATGGAGCTTCAGGAGCAGATTAGGGGAAGGAGCTGAAGTTTGAGACAAGATGAGATCCAGTTGCGCCAAGCGGAGTTGGAGAGCTTGGAAAGGAAAGGGCTGAAGACGCTGAGATCTTTCAAAGGGAGTTAGCGAAGTTGACCAAACCAAAGACGCCTGATTCGTACCGTGTGCGGTTGCCTGAATTCAACGATGGAGACGATATTGAGGCATTTTTGCGTCATTTCGAAAGTATAGCCGTTGCACATGAGTGGCCAGAGGGCGTTTGGGCTGCAAGATTGTCTCCGTGTTGCACGGGAAGGCGAGGAAAGCGTTTCTGCTTATTGATCACGGCGAAACACCACTCAGCTATCACGACATCACGACTGCTCTTCTAAGAGAATTTCGTATGGACTCCAGAGTTCTACCGGAGGAAGTTTAGGGAAATGGCGGAAAGAGGTTGACGAGGATTTCACCCAGTTTTTGAAGCGACTAAAAAGAGAACTTCAGTCTGGGGTTGAAGCTGGCAGAGGTGGACTCAGAAGATCCAAAAGCGTTGTGTGTTTGTTCTTGAGAGAACAGTTTTTGTCAACTCCCCAGTGCCGACCTAGCTTACTACGTCCGCGAGAAGAAACCGCAAAATGTGGAGGAAGCTGCACAGCTTGCTTTTGACTATGTCGAAGTTAGGCGAGAGGCAAGAGTGCACAATCCTACCATTGGCGCGCCGAGTCAGTTTAGGAAAAACCGACCAGTAGGGTCAGTCAGCCAATAGAGGAAGGACATTGGAAACTGGGCTAACAAAGCCAACTGCTGCAACTGCAGGGAACTCGGTCAAACCAGCAGACAACCGTGTGACTCCCAGGGTTCCCTCGTCGTCCTCGTCTAACACTCCGGGAAGTTTGCAGATTTTCGGTGCTACAGGTTGTGGGAAACCAGGTCATACTCCCAGGCAGTGCCGATCTTCTGTGAGATTTATACGCTCGCCAGAGAAGGAGGCTTGGACAGAGAAACCTGTGGCTGCTTATTCACCATACTTTCCCGCGACTGTGAACGGCAAGGAGGTGACAGCTCTTAGAGACACAGGAGCGGAAGTTTGTTGCGTTAGAGAAGACCTTGTGGCTGCGGACCAGTACTTTCCGGGAAATATTCAACTGGAAATGGCTGATCGTTCATGTGTGGGAACCTACCCCTTGGCATTAATTTGTGTGGACACCCCGCTTGTGAAAGGGAAAGTTTGTCGTGGCCGTGCTGCGTCATTTGCGTTGTGAAGTGATCCTTGGGAACCAGGTGACAGGGATGAACGGAGAACTCTTAGCGGTACCTTTGTTTCCGTCGTCAAAACCGTTGGGAGTAGTTCAGACCCGAGCACAAAAGGCGGCTGAGGAATCCTACACTGTTCTCGACATCGAAAGTGTTGAAGGTCTCAACGTTAGTCCAAAACAGCTGCGAGAACTACAAGAGAAGGATGCCACGTTGCAGCGTGCTAGAGACGCTGTTGTGAAGAGAGTTGTAGTTCACGTTGGCAAGAAGGGGAAACCCAGGTCACTTTCCGATTTAAGAAGGGGATTCTACAGAGAGTATATTGTGAGGGTGATCAACAGTATAACACAGGTGTGTGTGCCGAAGCCGTTACGTCAGCGGGTCATTCAACTTGCTCACGACCCACCAATGAGCGGACATTTGGGGACCAAGAAAACCCGACTCAGAGTGGGACGAGATTTCTATTGGCCGGGAATGTGCGGAGACATTCATCGATACTGTTTGTCGTGCGAACGCTGCCAGAGAGTGACTCCTCGCGGAAGAGTGGGAAAGGGTTTTCATTAGCTAGGATGCCACTACCCAGCGTCCCATTTGAGCGAGTGGGGGTTGATATCGTGGGGCCAATCAAGCCAGCGTCAGATGCGAAGCACCGATATATTCTTGTTATGATGGACTTTGCTACACGGTATCCAGAGGCAGAGGCACTTCAAGATATTGAAACAGAGACAGTTGCTGAGTCGTTGTGGAACATGTGGTCCAGGCTAGGAGTGCCGAGCGAAGTCTTGACGGACCGGGGAAGCCAATTCACCAGCAGGACCATGCAAGAGGTGTACAAGCTTCTGGCTATCAAAGGACCACATACCACACCATACCATGAACAATGCAACGGCTTGGTTGAACGTTTTAACGGTACTTTGAAGAGCATGCTGAAGAAGTTATGCATGGAACAGCCAACAGCATGGCATAGGTATCCTCCGGCAGTGTTGTTCACGTACCGGGAGGTCCGCAGGAGAACACCGGATTTTCACCCTTTGAGTTGCTGTATGGAAGAACCGTCAGAGGCCCCATGGCTATTCTTCGCGACCTGTGGACGAAGGAACAGCAGCAAGGGGGACCATCAACTGCTGCAGCTTATGTTCTTGAGTTGCGGATCGCATTGCTGAGACTTGTGAGATGGCCAAGAAGAATCTTGGGGAGAAGGTGAGCGGCAGAAGCGACACTTCGACAAGAAGGCCAAACGCCGAACGTTTAAGGCTGGAGACCAGGTGTTGTTACTTCTTCCAGAGAAGAAGAACAAACTGCAGATGGCATGGCAGGGTCCGTATCTGGTGGAAGCCCGGATGGGAGTGTGCGACTACCAAATCCGCATCAGAGGGAAACCGAAACTCTTCCACGCTAACATGCTGAAGGAATACTATCAGCGTGCGCCGGAGGTCAACACCATTGGAGTGGTTGCTGAGGCTGAGGAATGGGAGGAGGTGTCATCTACAAAGGAGAATATCCCGGTGATTCCACTCCAGGCTGAGGAAACGGTGGATGACGTCGTTTTAGACCCGACATTCCAGAGATTTGCTCCGACATCCAGGAGTTGATTCGTGAGTTTTCCGATGTCATCACCGATCTTCCACTTCAGACTACTCTGGTTCAGTGTGAGATTCGGTTACTGCATGACCAACCTGTGAATACTCGCCAGTACCCATTACCTTTTTCCCAGCGTGATGTAGTGGGAAAAGAAGTAGAGGCAATGTTGAAGATGGGAGTGGTTGAGACTTCTGTTTCCCGTACAACTCACCAATCGTGCTTGTGGAGAAGAAGGATGGCAAAATCAGGTTTTGCACCGACTTTCGCAAGCTCAACCAAATTGTTGTTTTGATACCGAACCGATGCCTGACATGGAATACCTGTTTTCCAAGCTAGCGTCCCGCCAAGTTTTTGTCCCAAAAATTGACTTATCCAAGGGATATTGGCAGGTACCAATGGCATTGGAGGACAAACCGAAGACTGCATTCTCTACACCACAGGGGAGTTTTCAGTGGACGGTGATGCCATTTGGCTTGAAGACAGCTGGCGCAGTTTTTTCGCGCATGATGAGAAAGTTACTGTTACATCTTTAAGATGCCGGAGATTGACAACTTCATGGACGACATTCTGGTGGCCACAGACTCCAAGGAGAAGCAACTGGAGTGTTTGAGGAGGTTGTTTACCAGACTTCGTGAGGTGTCTTTGTCAGCGCGACCTTCAAAGTGCATGCTTGGTTTCAAGCGTCTAGAATACTTAGGACATGTCGTGGCAACGGGACTATTGAGCCTACTGAGGACAAGCTCAGTAAGATCCGGGATGGGACCACAACCAACGACGAAGAGGCAAATCCGCGCGTTCCTGGGATTGGTGGGTTTCTACCGCAGGTTCATCCAGAATTTCGCCGAACTTGCTGTGCCACTCACAGAAGCGACTAGGGAAGATGCCAAACAAGGTTCATGGACACCAGAACTGAACAAGTCGTTCAACTCTTTTAAAGAGTCGTTGTCGTCGCAACCCGTATGTGTTTCTACCTCACATCTCACAAACCATTTGTGCTTCGCACGGATGCATCAGACTCAGGGCTAGGGGCAGTCCTGCTCCAGGATCAAGGTCAAGGACTTCAGATAGTGGCTTGCGCAAGCAACAAGCTTTTGCCAGCAGAGCAAAACTACTCAACTGTGGAGAAGGAATGTCTCGCTATGGTTTGGGGAAAGGCAAGTTCAGTCCCTATCTGTATGGCCGACAGTTTACGGTTCAGAGTGATCATCAGCCACTACAGTACTGCAAACCATGAAAGCGACCAACAAGCGTGTCATGAGATGGTCCCTCCAGATGCAGCCGTATTCCTTTGTTGTGGAGGCCATCCCAGGCAAGGAGAATGTTGGAGCTGACTATCTGAGTCGCATCGAAGTCGACTGAGACGTTCTGCAAATCTACACCTGTACCGTTCCTGGTTGTTAATGTAACCCTCCAGGTTTCATCTGGAAGGGGGGTTTGTCACGATACAGGGTTTAGATTTGTTCCTCCAACTGTGTTACCTTAGGAACGTGTGGGGATAGCTAGGCTGAAAATAAAAACATTGTGTTTGGAAGTTGTGTGCCTGTGCGTGTTATTTTTAGTTGCATGCAAGCGTGCGTGTGTGTTTCCCGTAGATACTCCGTTCCCAGAGTCCATCAAAACCGGTTGAATTTGGACGTGGCCTGAACTGAGTTCAGGTAGACAGGGGAGGTCACTTGTGTGTGACGAGTCAGTCGAGAGACGAGAAGTTTCCCTCACACGACGGATGCTGTGTTTGGCTTGGAACTCCTGTTCCCCCACAGTGGTGGAGTTGTGGCTTGGACATTATTGTCCCCCAATTTCGTGGGGGTTTCACCATTTTTTCTGGGCGCCTGGTCGTGTGTCCATCTCGGGTTTCAGGTTTGGAACTTTTGCCGTTGTTCGTCTCTGAATTCGGAAGTCTTTGTTTGTGCGTTTTGTCTCTGTGTGCGCATGGTTCAATGTATTCAGTTACAATTTTCCTCTTTTGTTTCATGCTTTCTGGCATTTATGGTTTTATGCTTGTGTATTTTAACGTGAATGCGAGAAAGGTGTGGGTAGAAAGCGTGTGTATTTGTGAACGTGTGAGATTTGGGAGAGTTTCACTTTGCTTTGGCGAGACGGAGTAGCTTCCCTTCGCCCGGTTTTAATTTTGTTATGTATTTTACTAGAAATAAAGAAGGAACAGTGTTCTTTTCCGTGAAGTTTGGGAAAAGCAAGTGGATAGTTATATTGAACTAGTTTGTAATGGTTGTGCTTTGAGGGTTGTTTGTTTTGGGAAAAAAAAAAACCATTTAATTTGTAGTTAAGTGTTGGAAGTCAGTAGTATCGTATAATCTTTTGTTTATATAAATTCGGTTGTTATTTAAAGGTGTGGGCCGACCTTTTGACAGTTAGTTCTCTTCACTGTTGGGAACTTGTTATAGTCGGCCAAGGTCATGATGACTGGCGGAGGTTGACCTTCAAGGTCAACGTCATAATATAAAACATTTGTTGAATTATTTCCCTTTTTAATAACATTGTCAAAATTTGTTCAAGTTAATTCTATATTAATGTTAATGTTTTCTTTCTTGAGGAATTAAAAGGGTGTTTTGCATTTTTCTTGTTTGGGAAAGAAAGATAGTGTTTTAATTAAATTTTACCTATTTTTTTTTAAAGTAGTTGGACTTAAAGGTTTTCCTTGGAGACTCGGGTTAGTATTACCTGTTAGTTTAATGTCATCCCCAGAACCTGATTAGTTGCTGTGCCGTGGTCCCCTTCCGTACCTGAGCTGGTGAGAGTGGCCGCTGTTTCGCTGGTGGCCGACTGACGGTTGGGGACGTCTGTTGTCTGAAGGACAGGAGCGGCGTGGAAGGAGTGACTCCATTGACTCCTTGTTTTGGCAACGGACTTCTGGTCTTAGGCTTCCTGACTAGGGAGCGGGTGAATGGAACCGATGTAAGTAGTGGAGAGTGGATGAATGCGGAGAATAGAATGTGTCATCGAGTGGAAAGCGGAGAGACTGTAGAGAACGAGGAATCAACGTGACAAGGAATGTGAATGAAGTTCTTTGTTGAAGGCTCGACTAATATTCGTCTCCGCCAACATACCTGTGGACACTCATGTTAGTTTTCGTTCTCTGCTTAGTTTTGGATGTGCTCTATCGTCTTGGTGTTGTGAACCCATGAACTTTTGAACAGAAGAACACGTCAAAAGCTTTCATCGCTTTGGACTTTTGGTTTCACCTTCGTTGAAGGAACTACATTAGTAATGAACTATAGTTAGTGATAGTTTTGCTTATATGAAATTCTGAGTTATTGTGATTCGTGCTTTGCTGCATGTTGGAATGATTTGAATACTCTGTTGTTTCGGGTGCATACATTTTTGAAATCTTTTGGCTGATATTGAATTGTTGTGTGCATTCACAGGTTTTTGTACACAGAGAAGGAAGCAGAGCGGTCGGCAGTGTGTGTGTGTGTGTCTATAGCGTACGTGTGGCCTTGTTAATGTAATTTTGTGCGCTGTTTGATTTTAGCAAATTATTGGTTGTTGTTCTTCTTGTGGAGCGCATGTTGTGATGTGATTAATAAATTTAGTTAGTTTGTGTTACATTTGGTGTGAGTGTGGTTAGGGGCGAATCATAGCTGAGTGTTTGGGCTTGTGGATGAAGGTTGAATGCGGGACTGATCGTTGCTGTGTGAACGCGGAGTGAAGCCCCTGACTTGGTGTTTGCCGTCTCCCTCGGCGACGTGACCACGGGATACATCTGTTTAGCTAAAAATTTGGTGATCTGTGAGGCTTCTCTTGGGTTCTTGAATACCACCAGATAATGACTGTCAAGCTGATGGTCCGTTGTTCTTTGTTTTTCCCAAACAGATTCTGCACGATGTACATGACACTCATGTTGCGATGATGGCTACCTTTCGTGAATAATTTTGTCACCCTGTCATCCGTTTTCACTCATCAAGTCATCAATCACCACCAAACGTCGTTTCTGATCATCCCATTCTTCTACTTTGGGTAGCCCTTCGATAAAAGTGACTCCTTTCAAAAGATGATATCCAGACTGCCACTCTCCGTAACACCACACAATGTCATCGGGAGGTGGTGTCATTACTTCATGGATGTGATTTATAAACTTAGTGACCCAAACAGTTTTTCACTTCCTGTTGGACCAGCAATCACACAGGTAAAGGGATGTTTCCACCTTGGATCCATAGCTCTTCTTTTTAGCGTCCCACATTGACATTCTCTTTTTATTCCTGGTCTACAGACTTTAAAACGGATTCCCTGTCATCATCAGCCTCATCATCATCCTAAGCATCATCACTGTCATCACCGCCATCTCTGTCTAACACGCCTACGTCAGCGGACAACCATGCGGCAACGAGAAAACAAAAACAAAAAACCACGGCGTCGACAAACATCGATCCGCACGCGCGTAGCAACACGAAACACCCCCCATCTATTTTTTAACCCACTACATCAGCAAACAACCACCCCACCAAACAACAAAAACATTTTTTTTTCTAACCGTCCACATTATCGATCGTGACTCATCGTGACCTTGACCCCAACACCATGCGCACCACCTGCCGCACCACCTGCCGCCCCACCTGCCGCCTACTTCCGCCATGCGCAACACCACTTCTGGTGGAGGTCCCCTCCGAGGTCCCCTTTTAAGGGGTGAAAAGTCCCTTACCTTACTGCTACAATAGGCACATTACTTTACATTGACACAGTCTTAAGGTTCCAGATCACCCTATACTGCCTAGCAGGCAACTTAACGAATCTCCCCTGCTTCCAGCATAAGAACATTGGCCCCACTTTCAACTTTCGCATCTTGTTTGTGCTTGATCATCAAACGATCTGCAAGGATGCCACTCCTGGTATGAACCTGTCCAGGTTCTGGACAATTTGAAGTGTAAACTGGAAAAAAAAATGAAGATAAATTCCTACCTGAAACGAGCAGAGTATAGAAAATTATTGTTCTCCAACATAGACCTTTTCCAAGAAAGCCTCTTTTTTCTGGAAAAAGTCCGTCTCCTCAATGTCATATGCCTGAAACAAAAGACGAAAAAGAAACAAAGAATGGAGAAAAAAAATGCAGAAAG
>JAFLJL010003282.1:0-2500 GCA_018398815.1 Conus ventricosus | reverse complement strand
TCAAGTAAAATAAATGTTCCATTATAAAACCTAAAAAACCATAAAAGGAATCGTGAAAGGGCCTTGAAAAGTTTCTCCAGGCGAAACCCCCTTTGGATGAATGCGTCAGGGACATTACCATGGTCTTTTTTTCCCCCACCAGAGACGCGGTTGTGGGAATTCGATGGTCGAAAAAAAGATCAAGGCTCGTCTGGCCCGTACCCCACCTCTTCCACTCTTCGGGTCCACACTTCTCCATTCTTCAACAACGGGCTTTTTTTCCTGCATCTCCCATGAATACATCCCCATTCTCCATACTAAACCCCCCCTTTTCCTGCATCCCCTAAACACATCCCCTTTCTTCACAACGGGCTTTTTCACTGTTTCCCCTGAACACATCTCCATTCTTCACTTTCGGGCATTTTTCATTGCATTCCCATAAACATCTCCATTCCTTCAACATACTGGCTCTTTCCTGTTTCTCCCTAACCATCTCCTTTCTTCAAATAGGGCATTTTTTCACTCCATCCCCCATAAAACACATCTCCTTCTTCAACATCTAATGTTCACTGCACTCCCATGAACACATTCCATTCTTCAACATCGGCATCTGTCACTGCTTCTCCCCCAAAACACATCTCCATTCTTCAACATACGGGCATCTTTCATTGCATCTCCCATGAACACATCTCCCTTCTTCAACATACTGGCATCTTTCACTGCATCTCCCATGAACACATCTTTATTCTTCAACATACGGAGAAATCTTTCACTGCATCTCCCATGAACACATCTTTATTCTTCAACATACTGAGCATCTTTCACTGCATTTTCCCATGAAACACATCTTTATTCTTCAACATACTGAGCATCTTTCACTCCACCTCACATAACACATCTCCATTCTTCAACAAAACTGAGCATCTTTCACTGCATCTCCCATGAACACATCTCCATTCTGAGCATCTTTCAACTGCATCTCCCATGAACAATCTCCATTCTTCAAACATTACTGAGCATCTTTCACAGCATCCCCCATGAACACTTTCCCCCATTCTTCAACATACTGAGCATCTTTCACAGCATCTCCCATGAAACTACATCTCCATTCTTCAACATACTGATCTGTCATCTCATTCACTAGATCCTGCATTTTTCCCCAAAGCATAGCAACATCAGAAAAAGCATGTCTCTGTACTTGTGTGTGTGTGGTGGTGTGGTGTGCGTGCGTGCGTGCGTGGCGTGCGTGGCGTGCGTGCGTGCGTGCGTGCGTGCGTGCGTGCGTGCGTGCGTGTGTGCGTGGTGTGCGTGTGTGTGTGTGTGTGTTTTGTGTGTGTGTGTGTGTGTGTGTGTGTGTGCGTGCGTGCGTGCGTCACGTGCGCGCGCGCGCGCGCGCGTGTGTGTGCGTGCGTGGGGTGTGTGTGTGTGCTTTTCCATCCTCCATACATCTAGCCATCCATCCATCTGTCTGTCTGCTGTTTTTTTTCTCTCTCTCTCTCTCTCCTCTCTCTCTCTCTCTCTTTTCTCTTCTCTCTCTCCCCTCTCTCTCTCTTTCTCTCTCTCTCTCTTTTCACTCTCCCTCTCCCTCCCTTGTCTCTGTCTCTCTTTCTCTCACCACAGTCACTATTAATACAAATTTAGAGACAAATCACTGTGGTGATAGTGTCTATATCACTCGTCAACCCAAACGGAAAATCATTTCACGGTAGTGTCAGTTCGTGACGCGGCATTGAAAGCTGATTTCTTTCCGGCTGTCTCTGGTCCTAAAGGGGAAAAACTGTCTGATACATTCAGCAGGTGGAAATGATTTTCCCCCACAGCTGAGTGGATGTAAGAACTTGTTCTAAAAGGAGAAGCCAAAAGATGGCATTTTCACGGTCATGATGTTTTTGGAGAAGGGGAATGTTCCCCAAAAAAAATTCGTTCTCATTCCCTTTGGCAAGTCACGTCTTTTGTCGGCGAGTGGGATAAGTGATAAAAAGCGTCGTTTATTTCATGCTAACCATTCTATAAACGAGTGGTATTAGTGATGATAAACGTCGTTTATTTCATGCTAACCCCTTCTATAAATGAGTGGTATTAGTGATGATAAACGTCGTTTATTTCTGCTAACCATTCTATAAACGAGTGGTATTAGTGATGATAAGGTCGTTTATTTTATGCTAGCCATTCTGTAAAGGTGGTATTAGTGATGATAAGCGTCGTTTATTTCATACTAACCATTCTGTAAGACCATACAACGTGTTGTGTTATTGTCAGCACATTATGGTTGTGGGCAGTTTGTGTTAGAGAGAGAGAGAGGAGAGAGAAAGAGACGAGAGGGGAGAGAGATGAGAAGGGGGAGACAGAGAGAGACAGAGACAGAGAGAGGACCGAGACAGAGAGAGAGACAAAGAGATGAATGGACAGACGGCACTCAGGGCTGAAGGACACACGATGAATGGACAGTGCTTGTATGGCTGGTCATCATTCTCTAGAAAGGGTTTGTGTGCGGATACTGAATAACGATGAATGGACAGTG
>JAFLJL010003281.1:30000-35288 GCA_018398815.1 Conus ventricosus | reverse complement strand
GGGGGGGGGGGGGGGGAAGAGGAGGAGAGTGAGTGAGAATGGCAACAAATATGATGGTTTGTGGTTAGAGCATATAATCATAACATCTAAAAAGATACTTCTTCATACACTGAGACACCATCAATATGTAATGATATGGGTTTGTGTGTGTGTGTGTGTGTGTGTGTGTGTGTGTGTGTGTGTGTGTGTTTGTGTGTGTGTTTTGTTGTGTTTTGTGTGTGTGTGTGTGTGTGTGTGTGGTTGTGTGTGTTTGGTGTAGGAATGGCTGGCAGTTACTCATATTCTTCTTTTGTGTGTGTATATGTGTTTTTCGATTTGTTTATGTGGCTTTTTAGATTGTTTTTAAAAAAAAATTCCTTTATTCTGTCAGGACTTCCGTTATATTTCCCCTACCTTTTCATCTGTGAAAATGTTGAAATCATATGTACAGAAACTTGAAAATAGAAATAAAAGTGTAATTTAAAAAGAAAAAGTAAAGATTTAAAACCACAACAGCAACACAACAACAAAAAACATGATGGTTTGTATGCGGGGGGCGGAATAAAAACAAACCACAGTACCCATCAGTCACAGAGCAGATTGTTTGCACCGAGCCAACCAGAAAACAAAAGAGGGAACCCAGCAATCACAGAACAAATCGGTCAAACCCGTCAAGCACGCTGTCTTGTCTTTTTTTTTTCTCCACCCTCCCTCTCTCTCTCTCTCTCTCTCCCTCTCCCTTCTCCCCTCTCTCTCTTCTCTCTCTCTCTCTCTCCCTCTCTCTCTCTCTCTCTCTCTCTCTCTCTTTTCTCTCTCTCTCTCTCTCTCTCTCTCTCTCTTTTCCCTATCGTTTCACTCCTCATTTCTCTTGCGCGACTCCCTTCTCCCCCCCCCCCCCCCCCCACACACACACACTCTCTCTCTCTTTCCACGTCCTTTCACTCTTCCTCACTTTTCTTCCACGTCTCTCTCGCTTCCCTCTCACGTCTCTCTCTCTCTCTCTCTCTCTCTCTCTCTCTCTCTCTCTCTCTCTCTCTCTCTCTCTCTCTCTCTCTCTCTCTCTCTCTCTCTCTCTCCCTCTCTCCCTCCCCAGCGCAACCAACTGGACGTTGTAACAAGAAGTTCATAAGAATGTTGTGGGTAAAGATTAGTGAAATAGCGTCGTACATTTTTTTACGAGTGCCCAGCATTTAAAAGCGAATGTTTGTTTTCAAATTCTGCATTAGTGTTGGAAACAACAGTGCCATTAACCAGTAGCCCCTTTGATTCTCTCTCTGTCTCTCTGTCTCTGTCTCTGTCTCTCTCTCTCTGTCTCTGTCTCTCTCTCTCTCTCTCTCTCTCTCTCTCTCTCTCTCTCTCTCTCTCTCTCCCCCAACTTGCAGCCTACTTTTATTCTTTTTTTAACATTCCTTTTTTGAATGCCTGGTAGGAGATAGGGCTGTTATCATCATCATAATATCATCAAACCCTTATCATCATTATCGTCGTCGTCGTCATCATCATCATCATCATCATCATCATTCATCATCATCATCAATGTCATATAGCGCCTATCCTGAGCTAGAGACCAAGCTCTATTACGGAGGTCCTTTCTGGTGTAGAGTGTGCTCTACGCTTACTTTCATAAACATTTCCCGGCGTCAACCAGGCCCGGAGATACAGGCACCTGCTGTGTTGGTCAGGTAAATTGAGCAACATTTTCATACTCGCATTCATTAAGTGCGTGAAACTCGACTATGTGGTTCTCAGTGGAGCCCATAGCAAACTGAGTTCGGAGTAGAATCGGTCCATGGGTCGAAAAATCCACAAACAAAAAATGCCTCTGATGGGAATGGGACCACGACCTTCGAGCCGGGAATCCGCAACACTAACCACAACGCGCGGGTGGGCTGGTGTCTCCTCCGAATTTACTGGCTCTGCCCGTGGATCTCATTTCCCGTGGGAAAGCGGAGGGTCCTTTCGGTAGTCCTCGTGGATGGTTTGTGTCTGCAATGTCCTCTTTTCTGTATCTCTTCGATTCTGCCTTTTGAAGATTTATTTTTGTCTGTCTTTGCTGTATCTGTAGTTGTCTTCCTTTGCAGCCCATTTCCCCCTGTCGTCGCTTTGGACACATTAACACTTTTTAAAAAAAACTTTTCTTTATTAAGGCAGTTATTGACACGCCAAACATTTTCTTTTCCGTTGTATTTTTTCTCGAAAAAAAAAAGTGTTTTCTAACAGTTTGTTTCATAGAGTGCAGAATGGCTATAGTTGACCATTCTGCAGTGTATTTTTGTCTATAGGTCTTTGTGTTTCATTTTTTTGTTGTTTTTTGCGCTCAAATGTTTTTTTTTTTTAATATTTTTCTATTTTTTTTTTAATCTTAGAGAAAAACAATAACAACAACAACTAAAGGGTATGTCTTCTTGACAACAACAGCAAACTAAGGGTATGTCTTCTTAACAACAAGAAGAACTAAAGGGTATGTCTTCTTAACAACAACAAGAACTAAAGGGTATGTCTTCTTAACAACAACAAGAACTAAAGGGTATGTCTTCTTAACACAACAAGAATTAAAGGGTATGTCTTCTTAACAACAACAAGAATTAAAGGGTATGTCTTCTTAACAACAAGAACTAAAGGGTATGTCTTCTTAACAACAACAAGAATTTAAAGGGTATGCCTTCTTAACAACAACAACAACTAAAGGGTATGTCTTTCTCCTCTCATCACTACGTATTCGAAAGCCTTACGTTGTCAATAGTTAAGTTACCATTTCATAACTGCATTTTGTTGTTGTTGCTTTTTTTTTTCTTCAGGTTACGTTTCTTCTTTTCTTTTTTTCTTTTTTTTTTCCCTCCCATACGTGACTTGTTTTGTGATAAAACTTTTTTTTTTCTTCCTTGTGTAAGTTTGACAGCCCAAAGAGGCATTGTGTGGTCGGCTGGACAATAGTGATGAAAACTTGAAGCGTCTTCTCTCCAAATGTCTTGAAAAACAAACAAACAAACATCCATAATGTTTGCATTTCTTCTACACAGAGCAAACAGACCAACCCACCAACCAACACACGTAGACAGAAAACAGGACCTTCTTGACTGACGTCACGTCCGGTCAGCCATCTTTTCTTCTCTGGCTGCACACCAAAAATTGATTGCCAAGGCCTCGCTTTGTTAAAGAGTCGAGTATTTATAGACTGGCACATTCAGATTGTTTTGAGAATTTTCATTGTGTCTGAAAGTGGATTCTCTCATTTCTTTCATATGGCCATCAAGGTAACAAGCCAGGGGGTTCCAAGCAGACAGATTAAAATGAAAGGAACTAACGGGACTATTTGGGCGCGTCAAACTGGCGCCAAGACAGAGTCACGCGAGAGTGCAAAGGTCGGAAATGTGATGGAACGGGATTGGTGAGGAGGTTGGGTTTTTTTTTTTTTTTTGATCAATCATCAGTTCAAGATTATATGCTAACTCAAATTTATGTTAAGCCTCAAAACGTTGACATGGATTATATATAAGTGTTTTTAGTGCACAATCCTAATTTTAACGTGTGGCCTCTTTCCACAGGTTCTCTGAGGTGAGTTTGCCCCGCTCACTACCATCACCGACCGCTTCATCCACCAATCCGAGTCGTCCTCGCACACCGCTGAGTGTCCGGGGACCCCCCCCCCCCCCCCCCACCTTCCCTGCCCGGGCGATTTCCCAGCACGGTCCATGTCGTATAAGAGGGATCCGGGTTTATACTGGCGTGTCGTACGGCTTTCCAGGCTGTAGCTGTGGCTGCTGCTGTAGCTGCTGTTGTTGCCGTTGTTGTTGTTGCCGCTGCTTCTCCAGCTGGTGCGGATCCGTGGGCATGCAGACTGGAGTGAGGCCTCATCACCCTCACAGCGGCCTCCTCCTCAAGTCCGTGGACGTGGAGCGCTTCTTCCACTCCCTCGACCAGCCCTACTCCCTGCCTGCCAGACCCTCCGCCCGCCTCCTACTCCACCACCCCCGCCACCTCTCCCACCACCACCTCCTCCTCGTCGCCCCAGCGCGTGACGTCATCCCTGACGTTGTCGTCGTCGCCGCCGTACGAGGACCGCGCCCCTAACGGCGGGGCAGCAGCAGTAGCAGCAGCAGCAGCAGCAGCGTGTCGTCGTCGACGTCGACGCAGGAGAACATCCCGCCCGTGTCCACCATCCTCCCTCCTTTGAGCCTTGCCACCTCTGCCTCGGGTTACCTCCCCCTGCCCTCTCTCCCCGTCCCGGCCGACTACCCCCACCCTCTCTACTCCTCCACCTCCGCGGCGGCTGCGGCGGCGGCTGCGGCGGCTGCAGCTTCCTCCTCCTCCCCGTCCCCCCCCGCTGTACCTGCAGGAGAACCCGGAGGAGAACTACTGCTGGACGCCCGCAGGATGTACCAGAACAGCCTGGCGCTGCCGCCGCCCAGTGGCGGCCCTTACGACAACTCGGCGGCCAACTCCTACCTGGGCTCCAGCCCCGGCGCCATGTTCGTGCCGACCACCAGGTCCGTGCTGCCCGTGCAGTACATGACCTCCGCGCCGCATGGGCGTGGCCTCCAACCCTCCCCTCTCTGGCCCCCTCCCCCCGCCTCCGAGTCGCCCTACGGCTCCCCTTCGGGCGTGGTGCACTCCACCGGCTCGCCCTTCCCCTTCGGTCCGGTGCGGGGTCGGCTCCGGCGGGGCAGCTGCCGTCGCCCACGGGGCGGGCGGACGGTGGGGGGATGGGGGGTGTCGGCGGGTTCGGGTCGCTGTCCAGGGCCAACGGGCTGAACCCCTACTCGCCGTACATGGCGGGCACGGAGCTGTCGCCCTGGAACTCCTTCAACAACCTGGCCATGCAGCAGGGCTTCAGACAGACCGGGCCAGGTCAGTTACCCCCCCCCCCCCCCCACCCCCACGCTGGTGGTGGGGTTCGTGGTGTTGTTGTTGTTGGTGGTGGTGTTGCTGTGTTAATGATGTTGTTTTTGGTGGTGTTGTTGTTATTGTTGTGTTGTTGTTGTTGTTGTTGTTGTTGAAGCGTTAATGTTGTTGTTGTGTTACTGTTGTTTTGGTTGTGGTTGTGCCCTTCTTCTTCTTTTTCTTCTTCTTCTTTTTTCTTCTTTCTTCTTCTTCTTCTTCTTCTTCTTCTCCAGATTTTTCTCATATTATTCAGTGTTGTTTCTGTTCGGCTTGCTGCTGCTGCTGGGGTTATTGTTGTTGTTGTTGTTGTTGTTATTCTTGTTCTTGTTCTTCTTTTCTTCGTCATCCTCCTCTTCCTTTTTCTCCTCGTCATTCTCCTCTTCCCCCTTTTCTACTTCTTCTTCTTCTTCTTCTTCTTCTTCTTCTTC
>JAFLJL010003281.1:0-15000 GCA_018398815.1 Conus ventricosus | reverse complement strand
GGTTGGGCTCGGAGTCAAGTTGAATAAAAGTTGATTTTTTTCTATGAAAATTATTCTGGTTTCCCGTCACCTATGTGCGGGCCCGATGTGAGTGACAGAGTGCGTGTGCCTAGCGAGAGCGCATTTGGTTGTGAAAGCGTAAATATCTTCTGTCTATAACCCCCCTGCATCCCTGAATATGAAAATCATTTTTTAATAACGAGGGAGCGTCCGGAGACCCCCGTCACAAAATTGGGGGCTGTCGTCCTGGAGAACAAAATTGAGCCTAAGTGATTTTGATTCTGGGTTTTGTTTCAGTTTTGCAGAGGATTTTGAAATCTGTCGTAATTGTGGAAACCTAGATTTTTTTTCTTACCTGAAAGACTTTAGTCAAGTGATGAATGTTTTGATCTTTTTTTTTCATGATCTGGCTGAAATTTGAACTGCTTTGATTGGTTGCTGTTGAGGTTGATTGTGTGTAGCACAACTATTTGATCGCTATTAACAAGTGATCGTGTGATATCTCGCTTGTACTGTGGTGTAATGACTAGCTGATCGAGGGTTAGATAGCTCCAAAATGCGACTGAAGAGGGTGCTGAGACCAATGGGTCCGCTGAAAAAGATGGACCTCATAGAAGAAGAAAGCTTAGGACGAAAGGGTCCGGAACTGAAGGCAATAAGTAGATGAGAAATGGCCCGTGTAATCGAGCCCCAGAAAATAACAAAGGGAACGGGAAGAAGGAAAGAAGAAAAGAGGAAGAGAAAGGTAAACGGGAAAAGAAGATAGAGAAAGGGAACGGGAAAAGAGGAGAGAGAAAGGGACGGAAAAAAGGAGAGAGAAAGGGAACGGGAAAAAGAGGAGAGAGAAAGGGAACGGGAAAAAGAGGAGAGGAAAGGGAACGGAAAAAGAGGAGAGAGAAAGGGAACGGGAAAAAGAGGAGAGAGAAGAGACGGGAAAAAGAGGGAGAGTGAAAGAGAAATGGAAAAAAAAAAGAGGAGAGAGAAAGAGAACGGGAAAAGGAGGAAAAGGAAAGGGGAACGGGAAAAAGAGGAAGAGAACGGGAAAAAAGGAGAAGAAAGAGAACGGTAAAAGGAGGAGAGAGAACGGGAAAGAGAGGAGAGAGAAGAAACGGGAAAGAGAGAGAGAAAGGGATAAGAGGAAAGAGAGAGAGAGAAAGAGAACGGGAAGAGAAGAGAGAGAAAGAAGAAGATAGCAGTTTGAGTTAGAAAAAAAAAATTGAGAGAAAGAACGGGACGGGAAGCAAACCTCAAGTGAATCTTTGCACACAATGTCAGTCCCCTAGATCAAATGCCAAGGTTCGATGATAATCCGGACCATCTAAAGAGGATTTCATTTCGCATTTTAAAGTATTGCCAAAGATCAGGGCTACCCGAAGAACGGTGGCCACAAATTTGTCTGCCTGCGACGCCCAAAAGCTAGGGAAGCTTTTTTTCTGCTGTCCACCGGAAAAACAGACAAGATTATGATGTCGTTGCGCGATTGGCTTTTTTCCAGAGGTAATCAGGTAACCGCCGATAAATAGGAAAATTGTTCAAGAAACCGTTCGTAAATCAGAGAGACCACACGTCAGTATCCTTTATATTAGCGGCATAGGCTCTCTTTGATAACTGATAAGGTTAGTGAACACGCACAAACTTTTGAATCTTTGAAGGGAGGAGATCGTTTAAGGAGCAAATTCTCTCCACCTTGTCGAAGGATCTCACAGTATTCTGCGGAAAGAGAATTAGGAAGATTTTAGAGGAGTTGTGAAAGTTGCAGACAGGTATGAAACTGCCCATGATCAGTCCGTAATGGATGAAGGGATCAAACCATCGACCTAATGCCCAGACCACACAGTCAGGAATGTTTCGCCGGACTCCCTACAAACAGGAGGCGAGACACACAGTTAGAAAACGCAAACCCTAAGTCCCAAAGGCATCAGTGGACACAAGAGAATGTTTAGATGTGAAACGCACTATGTTTTAAATGTGGGCGAGAGGTCAATAACGCCAAGGTAATTAGCGGACTGCGAAGACATTCCGTTGTATGCTGTTATTTACAATTCAACAGGAAGGCAGGGTGCGCACCACCAACTACAAGGGCAGTAGTAAACGGGAAGCCGGTGACCTGCTTGTTAGATACAGGACTGACTCTAGCGGCAATGGAAGAGCCCGGGTTGTGAGAGAGACAGACTATACCGGGAAACCATCTGCGTGCGATATGCAGATGAAGAATTAATCGGCTACCTTGGCTCGTGTCAAAGTAGAGTCATAGAATGTCATGAGTACTCATCACTGCAGCTTCAAAACAATCTTCCCCTATCCAGCTTTGTGTAGGGGGGAGGTACATTTCTCCCCTAAGCCTAACCAGGCTGCCATCAAGTGGTGGAAAGCAAAGGGCAGTGCAGGTGAGGAAAGTAAACAGAACGCAGAGGATACACAGGCGCCGCTAGCAGTAGAGCTAGTGTAGGCCCTGAAGTGCCGAGTTGGTGTGCAGTGGACCTGAAATAGGTCGTAGTAGCCGGTAACCGTAGAACCATGAGGTGGCCGAAGTGGTGGTTCAAAAGGTTGTTGGCGTTGCCATGGTAGTCAGAAATGTAGGAGCCACGGTGGCGACCTCAGGGCGGTGCCAACATGGACAACAGAGTAACTGGAACCAGCACTGGGTTTTTGGGACAGGGAGGCAGAATAATGCATGGCAAGAAGTCAAGAGACCAGCAAACGTTAGGAAATGCAAGAATAGTCAGCTCCACAGAGAGCAACGAGCCATTGTTGGAAAAAGGAGACGAAAATAAGGCTCATCAAGTAGTGGGGCATAGGCCACGAGTGGATTCTAACAAGGAATGTCCACTAGAGAGAAGGATAAAACGGTTCGGGATAAGATGAGTGCGGGATCATCTCTCATAACAATTTTGAAAAGGGAGATATGATCGACGTCGCGTGGAATGGAGCGACAGGCTATAAGAGATCGCGCAGATTCTCACGCCTCCTTTAAGGACTAAACAGTGTGAAAGGTGCACTGACTCCTTTTAAAGACTGGACTGCGCAAACTACTGCGCAAGTACTATTGGCGAAGCCACAAACGCGGTCAAGATTGAGGAGGCAGAGTAGTCAAGGTGGAGTAAGCCTCCTGGTGTTCCTTGTAGTGTGACACAACAGAAGCAAGAGACAATGGGAAGAGCAATGCTACGGCTGCTGTGATTGGGTGGTGGTGGTGTGAGCAGTCATCTGTTAGCGGACAGCTACTGTGAAAATAAGTAGCTGCCAGTTGTGTTATTGATTTTGATTGCGCTTGTATCGGCGGGGTTAAGCCTATGATCATGTGTTATTTTCGTTTTCTGAATATTGTTTAACTGTATGTGTACTGGTGATTGGGATACATGGTAGATGGGGCCCATTTAAGGGGCGGGGTTAGAACATGCCACGTGTTTACTGGTTGAGTATCTCTTGTAAATTTTCTTGTTCCTTCATAAAGTGGTCCTTTGTTGTGAAATCAGGATAAAATGTTTGATTTGCATAATGTGTGTGAGGCCATATGTGCAGTTTGTGGCTGCACGCCTTAATTTGATTTTGATGTTACTAGTCTGGCCACACGCCCTGAATTTGAATCTGTCCCTGTGGATTGTGGCCACACGCCTGAAATGATTATGATGTTAAGTAAGCTGGCCACACACCTGAATTTGGATGTTGGGTAATCATGGTTGTGCAATATTAGACGTGAAGGAGTGATTAATTAATATTATGGACCATGCTGATAGCTAACGAATATAAGAGAGAGTTCTTGATTTATGTTAGCCAGTTTATGACTGAGTGATTCAATGACTATCCTGATTGATTTATTATTTTTAATTGGGTAGCATTAACCAAGTTTGAGATGTTGATGGAAGTGATGGTCTTGAAAGTCATAGGGGTAGTACTGTAATATCGACCCATGCAACTGAGGTTTGGTTTTAATCCAATTGGAGACATTCGTCCAGGAGGAAATGTTGATTGGAACAACATTCATAGGTTACGGGGGTATAAGAGAGTCGGCGAATGTTCCCGAACATTTAGAGCAAATTAAGGTAGTTTTAGCTGTTGTTGAAGAGCACGGTTCCTTGGGTCTTCAAGTGTTCGAAATCAGGCATCACCAGGGGGAAACCGATTCGTATAATACTGAAAGGAGGGAGAGTGCTGGAATGTTTCGCGATGTCCGAGGGATAGTAACAAGAACATGCTGACCTGCCGGTCCTGGTAAGAAGATGTCCACTTTGAGCACTGGGCTATTCACTGGCTCTCCCCGATGGGCCTGAAGGGAAGGCGATCGAGTCAGTGACCGTCACGGGGTAGGTGACCGACAGCCAGCCGGCAGAGAACAGCGACCATTCAGTCGTCCCTGTCTGAGGACATGAATGGAAGGCTTCGGCCTATTGAGTATTCGCACCTTGTTATCTATTGAGGTAAGTAAATACTTGAAGCTCATTCCTGCTGTAGAGAAGTCCATGCTGTTTGTACAATGGGAAGCTTCGGGAATCGAACATGAAGTTTGAATAGGAGGGATATGCATTAACCTAACCACTGGGTGCCCCAAGTCTTTGTTGGCGCTAGCAGCTGTGGTGTGTGTGTGTATGTAGTAGTGACTACGATTCCATAGGTGGAATAAAATTAAACGGGATTTATGGTACAAATCCGTGTGAAGTGTGTTACCCAAGATTCATTGGTTGAGCCAGTTAAACTCGGTTTCTCTCTTTCTTGATAACGAATATAAGGTGCTTGGAAAACCAGGAGTGTTGGTTGACACCCTTAAGGGAAAGTGAACGCTCGCCCGTCTTGCTGAGGGCCCAAAGAAAATAACAGCGTGAACATAGGTTGGCTTTCGCCTTGTTGACTCCTGGGTGGGGACGTAAGACAGTGGGTTGCGTAGCCTCGACCGACGACGAGAAGAATTTCTCCCGTGGTGGGGACGGTTCGACAGCAATACGTGTCAAGCCTGTGGAGCCTAACAGGGAAGCTGCCAGACAACGGTGGGGTGATTGCAGCAGAAGACCTGTGGGGAAGGCCTACAGGACCCTTTTTTCCGTGGAGAGGGGCGAAGTACGGTGGAGTCGGGAGACCTCAGTGTGAGAGTGCGACTCGAAGCTACGTTGCAGTGTCCCCCAACTGGATTTGGCCAATCGGAGGACACAACAGAGGTGGCAGCTTCAGCTCGTGGTCGCACAGTGGGATGAGAGAAACTGATGGTCAACCAAGGAATGCTGGCAAGTTATGGACGTTTATTTGCTCTTAAGGTTATAAGTGTGCAAACAGAATAGTGGAACATTGTCTTTCCTGGCTAAGTAAGAACAACTGAAGAACAGGGGATGCGATTTATGAAATTGTCTGTATGCTGTTTACATTGTTGTATGATACAGATAGTTGTGTTGTGTAGTGACGGGTGGGGCTCGGAGTCAAGTTGAATAAAAGTTGATTATTTTCTATGAAATGTTATTGGTTTCCCGTCACCTTTGTGCGGGCCCGATGTGAGTGACAGAGTGCGTGTGCCTATGCGAGAGCGCATTTTGGTTGTGAAAGCGTAAATACTTCTGTCTATAACCCCCTGCATCCCTGAATATGAAAATCATATTTTAATAACGAGGGGGAGCGTCGGAGACCCGTCACAGAGGGCAACAATAGGCAAGACACCCTCACCACCCAGACACTTGTCTGGGACGACTGATAACGGAAGGAGAAAACGCCGAGTGCAAACGAAAGAACAACCTAACCAAGAGTCATCATCATATCATATTGGGTATTTATATAGCGCCTATCCTCGGTCACGGACCAAGCTCTAAGCGCTTTACAATATACACACTACGTCACTCGCTCAACGGGCTGCCTACCCAGGTAGAGCCGGCCGAAGAGCAGCCTACTGGCGCTCATTCAGAGTGAAATGACTACCCTGGGTGCCTCCTGCCACAACTCAGATACAGACCCACCATTGTACTCCAGTGTTTCCACCCCACTGTGGGATCATTGGGGATGAAAAGGCTGACGCTCTGTCCAAGGCAGGCAGCAACATGGAGCAGTTCAGCCACCCGGTGACCTACAGAGAGGCCAAACTATCGTCCACAACCAACACCAAAACCAGTGGAAGAGAAGGCTGGGTGCAGACAGTGGTGCTGATCCAGTCCATCGGCTCCAGAGACACCAGCAAACAATCCTCTTCAGACTGACGACTACTGAGCCACCTCAGTCCAATTAATAAGATTGCCCCCCCCCCCCCCCCCCCCCCCCCCCCCCCACACACACACACACAGACCAATGTCCGTGCGGCATTGGGTCTCTGACCGCAGAACACACATCCTCCAGCACTGTCCAGCCCATGACGTTCTACAGCGTCAAACCTGGCGCAGAACTGCAGATGCAGCTTTGGGGCAGCCGTCAAGATCTGGAGGAGACTGGGGGTGACGGGATGGAAGATCTGACGAAAAAAAAAAAAAACCATCGACCACAGGAGAAGAAGATACAGAGCTAACCCAAGCCTGCCTGCCAGCTTCCAAGTCCGCCAGACGTCTGACTTCATCATGCACTGCAGCTGGCTGCAGTTCAACAACGTGTGCCTGAAAGCTATGCTGTCAGGACGTTAACCTCGGCCCTCAGGCACATGAGGACCCCTTCTGACGAATGACCTGCCTGCCAACTGGTCTGTGTGTGTGTGTGTGTGTGGGGGGGTGGGGGGGGGGGGGGTCCACGTAGTCACACCATAGTCAAATGATGACGTTTATAGCGGAGCCGACGACGGGGAATATGTCAGTAGTGCAAGAAGGGGGTGGGGGGGGGGATGGGGGGGGGGGTGGTCGGTGGTGGTGGTAGTGGTGGTGGGGTGGGGTGGGGGGCATAGAGATATACACACGGAAATCCTAAGTGTAAAAACGTGGATGATGATGTGATGATGATGATGATGATGATGATAATGATAATGATGATGATGACGACGACGACAACAACCAACAACAACAACAACAACAACGACAAATAATAGACAATGGTAATAATGATAGTAAAAATAATGATAATACTTGATCATTGCAATAATAATGATAGTAATGATAATAATAACGATAATAATGATAATTATAATAATAAATGATAATGGTGATGACTATAACAACAGCAACAACAACAATAATAATAATAATGATGATGATGACGACGCTGACGATGGTGATGTTAATAATGTGTGAAAAGAAAATCATGATGATGATGAAAAGACGATGGTGATGTCATGAGATAATAGCAATAATGATAATAACAATCATCATGGTAACAATAATGCTGCTGCTGCTGCTGCTGCTGCTGCTGCTGCTGCTGCAGATGATGATGATGACGACGACGACGATGCTGATGTTAATGATGTGTTAAAAAAAAAAGAATGATGATGGTGATGACACTGGAGCACGTTTTGGCGCATCCTTTCCCACGAGAACATTCCATGTGTTTTTCCTCCCTATAACACCCATTCCCCCCCCCCCCCCCCCCCCCCCTTCCACTAAAACCCGCTTCCCTCACTCTCTGACTAACCCCCCCCCCCCCCCTCCCCACGCCTCCGCACCGCCCTTCGTTCTCTGCGCTTGCCACTTTTAGTCTGTGACAGGTTTCACCCCCCCCCCCCCCCCACCTCTCTCTCTCTCACTCAATAACCTTCCTCCCCTTTCCCCTCATCTTCCTCCCGTCTGTCTGTCTGTCTGTCTGTCTGTCTGTCTCTCTCTCTCTCTCTCTCTCTCTCTCTCTCTCTCTCTCTCTCTCTCTCTCTCTCTCTCCCCCCCCCCCTCTCTCTCTCTCTCTCTCGTTCACTTGTTCGCTCGCTCTCTCGCTCTCTCTCTGTCAGTCAGTCTCTGTCTCTCTCTCTGTCTGTCTGTCTTTCTGTCTCGGTCTGTCTGTTTGTCTGTCTCCTCCCCCCCCCCCCCCCACCAGCCCTTTCTCCATCCCCTCCTCCTCCTCCCCCCCCCCTCCCTCTCTTGATTTCTTTCTGCCCCTCCACCCTTTTTCCCTTCTTTCCCCCTCCTCCCCCTTCATCCCAGTCCTTCCTTCGCCCCCCCTTTAAACCCAAACCAACCCTTACCCCCCCCCCCCCTATTCCCGCCCCCCCCCCCCCCTTCCCACGCCCCCCCCCCCCACCCCCCCCCCCCCAACCCTTTCCCTCTTGCGGAAAAGTGACAGGCGGGTTCAGGGGTAACCCGGTCGTATAAAATGCCCGTGCTTTTTGGTGGTTGGGGAATTTTTGTCGGCTATCATCCCCCCGTACAAAAAGGGGGTGGCAAACAAAGGGGAAAACAGATGTTTTCTAATTTCACCAAAATTTAAACGGCTTTTGAGGAGAGAGGAGAAAAAGGGGAGAGGGGAGAGAGGGGGGGAGAGAGGGGGGGGGGGAGGAAGGGAAGGGGGTAAAGAGGAAGAGGGAAGACGCGGAAAAACAGAGACAGGCAGACGGGCCCGGGAGAGGGGGAAAAGGTTGGAGAGGGGAAAGGGGGGGGGGGGGGGGGGGAGAGGGAGAGAGGGGGGAGGAGGAAAAGAAGGGGTGGGAGGGAACAGAGGCAGAGAAAGAGGGGATAGACGGGGAAAGGAGGACAAGAGGGGAGAGGGGGAAAGGAGGGGGAAGAAGGGAAAGGAGAGGGGAAAGGATTTTTTGGGGAGAGGGGGAAAAGGAGAAGAGAGGGTCCAAAAGAGAGGGAGAGAGAGGGGGTTCGGGAGAGAGAAAAGGAGGGGGGGAGGGAAAAGAGGAGGGGGGCGGGGGAGGAGAGGGGAGGGGAAGAGAGAGAGGGAGCGAGAGAGAGAGGAGGGAGGGGGCGGGAGGGGGAGAGAGGAGAGAAAAAGAGAAAAGGTAAGGAGAGGGGGAAAAGGGTAAGGGGGGAGAGAAAAGGAGGGGAGAGAAAAGAGAGAGGGGAGAGAGGGGAGAGCGAGGGGAGAAAAGGGAGGGAGGGAGGGGGAGAGCCCAGAGCCCGGGCAGACAGGAAAGGGGGGGAGGGAGGAGACAGACTGAGACAGAAAAAGGGGAGGGAGGGAGGGAAGAAAAAGGGAGCGTGAGAGAGGGGGGGAAAAAAAAGAGGGGGAGAGTGAGAAAAAGGGGAGTACGAGAGAGAGAGAGAGAGAGAAAAGAGGAAGGGGGGAAGAGAAAGAGAGAGGGAAGGGGAGAGGAGAAGGGCGGGCTTTGGGAAAAGTGAAAAGAGTCTGGGGTTTTTGGGGGTGAGGGGGTTTGAGAATAAAGGGGGGAGGTTTCGGGGGTTAAAAAAGGGGTGAAATTGTGACACGGTTTCCCTTTTGCCCTCTCAATTGAAACGGACCTGAAAGCACGGGGGGAATATAAAACGGGGAATAGGGATATAACCATGAAATAAGAGAAAAGAGAGAGAGAGGGGGGAGGGGAGAAAAAGGGGAGAGAGAAAGGGGAAGAGAGAGAGAAAAACGAAACAAAAACGAAAAAATTTTTTTTGGGGGATGGCGATATAAAAACAGCAAAAATGCCCCAAAACCTGAATAAGAGAAAGGGGAGAAGAGAGAGAGAGAGAGAAAAGAGAAGAGAGAGGGGGGAGGAGGGGAGAAGGGGGAGGGAGAGACCAGAGACAGAGGGGCAATAAGAAGGACGAGAGAGAGGGAGAGAGGAGAAGAGAGAGAGAGAGAGAGGAAAAAGGGAGAGAGAGAGAGAGAATCACCCAACTTCTCCTTAAATGTGAGGACAAATGAGGGTCGTGAGTTTTTAAAAAAAAGAAACTGGGGGGACAACGAACACACCCCAAACACACACACACACAAACAACAACAACAACACACACCCAACCCCCCGGGCCCAACGCGCTTGCACGCACGCACACAGACGCCCACGCGGGCCCGCAAAACACCCCCCACGCAAAAAACACACACCCCACCCCACACACACAAAACCAACACACACACACACACACAAAACACACACAACCGCGCGCCTTTTTTTGAGAATTCCCATAAGAGATGATTATCCCCAATTTCTGGATTTTAAAAAACTTACGAAGCAAACAAAAAAACTGTTTTTTGGGGAGGAAAAAAAACCGGCGAGCAGAAAGCCACAACGAACAAAAAACCCGCCCACAAAACCCCCCCCCTCCCCCCCTCAACCATTTTTTCCCCCACACTCTCCCCCTTTTTAAAAGTCTACTAAAACAACCCCTTGTTTCTGTACCGGGACAGAGATGAGAAAGGGGGGAGGGAGAGAGAGCGAGAGGGGAGAGAGAAGAGGGGGGGGAAAGAGAGAGGAGAGAGAGGAAAAGAAAAGGAAAAGAGGAGGGGAAGAGAGAGAGGAAAAATAAAAAGAGGGAGAGAGAGAGAGAGTGAGAGACAGAAAAGAGGTGAAAGGATGGGGGTTGGGGGCCCGGGGACAGAGAGACAGAGGGAGGGGGAAGGGGAGAGAGACAGACAAAACGGACGACACGGGAAAAGGGGGCAGAGAGAACAGACGCGACGACACACACCCCAGCTCGTTTTCCCCCCCCTCCCCCTCTCCCCCACCCCCACCCCCCCCTTCTCCCCCCCCCCCCCCCCCCACCCCTCCCCCTGGGCCAAAACCCGGGCATTCCCTGGGCCCCGGGCCCCCCATTTTGGGTTTTTTCACGGGGTTGTCCCCGGCCCCCCCCGCCGCGAGACTAAGCGCGAGGCGGCCCCTGAGAGAAAAAAATTTCCCAACAGCCCAAATTGCACCCCCCCACCGCGTTCCGGCTGGGGCTGTTTGCTTTTGCGCTGCTCGTTGGGTCGGGGAGCGGCTAGGGGGAGGGGACCCCCCGGGGGTGTATTTCCCCTCCCTTTCTTTCCCCCGGGGCCCTGGTTCTTGGGGGGGGGGGGAAAGGGGCGGGGAGGGGGGAAAAGGGGGGTTTTTTTTCCCTGGGGTATGGGTTGGGGGAAAATGCCCTTTTAGGGTCCCGGGGGGAAAAGGAGGGAGCAGGGTATAGTTTTGGGATGGTTTTTTTGGGGTCCCGCCGGGGGTTGTTTGATGCGCCCCCTGATTTTTTGACAGTTTGGCGGCATTTGGGAATTCGGGCGTGTTTTGTGTGTGTGTTGTGTAGTGGTGTGGGTGGGGTTGTGTGTGTGTGTGTGTTGTTTTGTGTGGTGGGGGTTTTGGTATTGTTTTTGTGTAGTGTATGTGTGTGTTTTGTGGTGTGTGGTAGGGGTGTGTGGGTAGTGTGGGGTTGTGGTTAGTTAAAAGTGAGTGAGTGTGTTTTGTGTTTGTTTTGTGGGGGTGTGTAGTGTGTGGTGTTTGTTGGTTGTGTGTGGGGTTGTGGGGTGTGTGGTGTAGTGGGTGTTTAGTTTTTGGGGTGGGTGTTGTGAAAGGGGGTGTGTGTGGTGTTAGTGTGTGTGTGTAGTGTGTGGTGTGTGGTGTTGGGGGGGGTGTGTGTGGTGTGTATTGGTGAGCGAGTGATGAGTAAAGTTGTGTGGGGTTCCGTGGTTGTTGGGGTTTTGTGGATTTGGTGGTGAGTGTGTTTTGGGGTGTGCGCGCGCGCGCGCGGTTTTGTGTGGGGTGGTGTCTGTGTGTGTAGTTTTTGGGTGTGTGGGGGGGGGGGTGGGGTTTTGTGTGCGTGTGGGGGTGTATGAAAAAGTGAGTGCTGCGGGGTTGCGCTTTTCGCGCGCATCGGGGTGTGTGTTTTTTGTTTTTATGAATTTTTATAAAATTTTGTTGGAAAAATATGACCTTTAAAATAAACCCAAAGGGCCCCCGGAACCGTTTTTTACTGATTTTTTTGGAATTATGTTTCCATTTGTGTTTTTTTTCCTGTTTTTAAATTCTGTTTCAAAATGCGCGCGCTTTGCCCCCCCCCACCACAACCACTCACCCCTTTTTCCCATTAAACCCACCCAAACCACAAACACCCCCACACACCACACACCACACACACACCCCAACACACACACACACCCCCACACCATAAAAAGACAAGCGAAACACCAGACCCCCCTCCCCCTCACTCTTTTTTTAAACACAGACCGGACACACCAACTTTGCATAGACACCGCGCGCACAACACATCACACACACCCCCACCCCACACCCCACCACCCCACATACACCAACACACACACTCTCCCCTCACTAAACTCACCCCTTCACACAAAACTTTTAAAAGCCCAAAACACATAAAAATTTCCCTTCGCTCACTACACACACACACCCCAACTACACCCCCACACACACACACGAACACCCCCCACACACCCCAACACCCCACACACACACACAACCACACACACACACAACACACCAGGGAAAACGGGGACGGACAAACAACAGACAGGGGGACAGACGCCCGACAAAAAAAAACAACAGACAAAAAAGAGGAAAAGGGTTTGGACACAGCGACGGTAGGAAGGAAGGGAAGGAGAGGCAAAACACGGGGAAAGGCGGGACATTTTTTTTTTTTTTTGGGGGGGAAAAAGGAAAAGGGGGAAGACCCGGGTAGGGGGGGGGGGACAAAGGGGGGGTGGGGGGTGGGGGGGGGGGGTTTGGGGAAAAGGGGAGGGGACGGGGGGTTGGGGAAGAGGGGGGGGGGTTTGGGGGGGGGGGGGGGGGGGGAAAGGGAGCCTTTTGTCTTCACGTGGGATTCCCCGCTTGTTGGAAACCACTGAGTGCCGACCCCCGGGTTATCGAAAAGGGGGAAAGGGGGGACCTCCCAGTTCGCAGGTGGAACCGGCGTGCCTACCATTGGGGGCATGCCCTTAAAACCCCCCCCCCCCCACCCCCCCCCCCCCACCCCCCACCCACCCCCACCTGCTCCCTCTCCCCCCCTTTCCCCCCTCTTTTTTTTCCCCCCCCTCCCCCCCCCCCCACCTGATCCTACCCTCCACCCCCACCCCCTTCCCTCAGCCCATCTCCTTCTCATCCTCCCTTCTATCTCGACTTGGGTTTGAAGAATGTGGTGCTGTGGTAGTACCTATAGGAAAGAAGCACTGAAGAGAGAGAGAGAGAGAGAGAGAGAGAGAGAGAGAGAGAGAGAGAGAGAGAGAGAGAGAGGAGAGAGTCAGGCAGACAGAGAGAGGGAAGTAGGGCGAACTAATCTTTGGTCAGACAGACAACAGACAGAGAGAGGGAAGTAGAGAGCGAGAGAGAAGGTGAGAGAGAGAGAGAGAGAGAGAGAGGAGAGAGAGAGAGAGAGGAGAGAGAGAGAGAGGAGAGAGTGAGAGAGACAGACAGACAGACAGAGAGAGGGAAGTAGAGAGCGAGAGAGAGAGGTGGAAAGAGAGAGAGAGAGGAGAGAGGAAAGGAGAGAGAGAGGGGGAGGGGGAGGAGAGAGAGGTGGAGAGAGATGGTGGAGAGAGAGAGAGGTGGAGAGAGAGAGGGGAGAAGAGAGACAGAGACAGACAGACAGACAGGCAGGCAGAGACAGAGAGAGGAAGGAGGGGGGGGGGAGAGAGAGAAGAGAGAGAGAGAGAGAGACAGGAGGTGGAGAGAGAGAGGGGAGTGGGGAGGTGGAGAGAGGGGAGAGAGAGAGAGAGAGAGAGAGAGAGAGAGAGAGAGGCGAGGGATGAAGAGTGTTCCACGGCCGGGGTCTGTGTCTGTGTCTGTGGCCATGGTGATATGCATTGCTTGTTATCTCTGGGTGGGTTTCTGGATTCTTTGTTTGGTGGCCTTTGTGTGTGTGTGTGTGTGTGTGTGTGTGTGTGTGTGTGTGTGTGTGTTTGTGTATGTGTGTTTGTGTGTGTTTGTGCGTGTGTGTGTGTGTATGTGACAAAAGTCATGAAGCCCACTTGGTGTTGTTCTGTGTGTAACTAAAGTCATAAGCCCATTTTGTGTTGTTTCGTGTGTGACAAAAGTCATAAAGCCCACTTTGTGTTGTTCTGTGTGTGTGTGTGTGACAAAAATCATAAAGCCCACTTTGTGTTGTTCTGTGTGTGTGTGTGTGTGTGTGTGTGTGTGTGTGTGTGTGTGTGTGACAAAAGTCATAAAGCCCACTTTGTGTTGTTCTGTGTGTGTGTGTGACAAAAATCATAAAGCCCACTTTGTGTTGTTCTGTGTGTGTGTGTGTGTGTGTGTGTGTGTGTGTGTGTGTGACAAAAGTCATAAAGCCCACTTTGTGTTGCTCTATGTGTGTGTGACAAAAGTCAAAGCCCACTTTGTGTTGTTCTGTGTGTGTGTGTGTGTGACGAAAGTCATAAAGCCCACTTTGGGGTTGTTCTGTTTGTGGGACAAAAGTCGTGAAGCCCACATTGTGTTGTTATGTGTGCGTTACGAAAGTCATGAAGCCCACGTTGTGTTCTGTGTGACGAAAGTCATAAAGCCCATTTTGTGTCGCTCTGTGTGTGTGTGTGTGTGTGTGTGTGTGTGTGTGTGTGTGTGTGACTAAAGTAATAAAGCCCACTTTGTGTGGTTCTATGTATGTGAGAGACAGTCACAAAAACCACTGTGCGTTGTTCTGTGTGTAAGAGACAGTCATAAAGCCCACTTTGTGTTGTCTGTGTGTGTGACAAAAGCTATAAAGCCCAGTTTGTGTTGTTCTGTGTGTGGGTTCAAAAATCACAAAGCCCACTTTGTGTTGTTCTGCGTGTGGGACAAAAGTCATAAAGCCCACTTTGTGTTGTTCTGTGTGTGTATGACGAACGTCACGAAGCCCACTTTGTGTTGTTTTGTGTGTGTGACGAAAGTCATGAAGCCCACTTTGTGTTGTTCTGTGTGTGTGTGTGTGTGTGTGACGAAAGTCATGAAGCCCACTTTGTGTTGTTTTGTGTGTGTGACGAAAGTCATAAAGCCCACTTTGTATTGTTCTGCGTGAGACATAAAGTCATAAGCCCACTTTGTGTTGTTCTGTGTGTGAGAAATAAAGTCATTAAGCCCACTTTGTGTTGTTCTGTGTGTGAGAAATAAAGTCATTAAGCTCATTGCCCTTCAGCTGCCTCCTCCCATCCCCATGACACCCCATCCCCCCCCCCCCCCCCCCCCCCCACACACACACACCCGCGGGGCGCGCGCGCGCGCAACAACGCACTCTCTCTCTCTCTCTCGCTGTGTCTATCCTCTGTCCCTGTTTGTCTGTGTCTGTCTGTTGTCTG